>JAGVSQ010011184.1:0-12402 GCA_022683975.1 Rhyacophila evoluta
CTCCTGGGACACTTCTGGCACTTATGAAGAGCGACTCACGTTCGTTACGCCACGGAATACGCCCGCATAACGGGTGTGGCGGGTGGTGGAGGGGAAAGTAAGAAGTCCAAGTCAATGGCAATGTGTTACTAAAACTGGTTTTGAAACTGATGCTTACTGCGAATGCCTCTGATGCTTCTTAATTTCGTTTTCCGTTTGTTTAATATTTACGAAAGAGTCTGATCTCATTAGCAGGTGACACTTCTCTCCGTAGCATACATAAAAATAACTGTGAGATCGGGTGGGTGTACTCATTTTTCAACATCACGTACTCGTTATGTTATATTTAAAAACAGCGAGCAGCCTGACTAGATAGGATAGGATCACAGGAATATGTTGGAAGTCATAAAGCAAATTATGCCAAAATAACTTTAAAATAATCCAATATAACTATTTAATGTACCACCAATTCATCCGTCTCATTCTTATACCTTTTATTAACCAGACGCATCCGAAAGCTCTGATAAAGTGAAGCCTTCTATTTTATACAGCATGTGTCCCCGAAAATATATAAATACAAATCAACCCATAAGTTGTTGGCGTTTAACATTTTAATAGTCGGCAATATCTTGTTTGTATAATATATAATCTTTAAAACTGACTTAAGAATTCAATAGAACCGACAACAATAACAAAATTGAACGCGTACATAGCTATTTTTACCGTATGTCTATTTTGTCTTCGTGTGAAATATCTGACAATATTTTTATTCTGTATTTACAACGCACACCTTCATTGGTCAAAAGGTTGTGTTTTACATAACATACTTTGGTGTAACATATAAGCAATGTTTAGTTTGCTGCCACAAAATAAATAGTATTTAGTTTATTGCGGCAAAATATTGCGCGTGTGGAACCGAACCTTTATGTAACTCTTCGAGTCAAATCCGTGGGATTGAAACGGTCGATATTCTAATGAAAGGAATCATTCAAAGGAAAGGAAACCACCAGAGTACCTGCATTGTACACAATATTGTGTATTTTCTTACGGTGCAGTGACACGGGTGTACTGTTAATGCGATGTGACTAAGTGATACCTGGGAATATCGTGATTTACTTAATTAAATACACACTATCGAATATGAACACTAATTTATGAGTACTGTATAAATTTGACTGTGCAATATTGCTAATATTATTTATAATTGTGTGATATTGCCAAGATAATGAATCGACCACTCAGATTAGTTATTTTGTACTATTTATTTTTGATTACAAACATCTCTCTAGATAAATATCCACACGTCTAGATCGATTTGCCTGATTGACAAAGCATACGTCTCTACATTGTGAAGTTGAATGTCTGTCGTATATAGTGGATACAGTGCAATTAAGATATTGACGTATCACAATTATTTATTTGTATAAACCAATTCTTAGCAAACTTCATATACAGTCAAATACCGTGGGATAACCGGTTTTATTTCGTTGTTCTGAAATTTCGTTATAAAAGAATGTAAAATACGAATATCCTTTTTTCCGGTGCTTCATGAATGATATGTTCGTTATACTGAAAATTATGGTATTCTCTGTAGCGGGATTTGATTGTAATTAATTCAATAGAAAAATGATGCTGTTATGTTTGCGTTTTACTTATTTAAAGACTTTATTCATATATTTAGTGTGCTATTTGTTTAGTAATTGTAGTATTTTAGTAATTCTAGTCATTGTTAATATGTGATCCAACTTAAATTTAAAGTTAGGTTTGTTCTGACATCTTTTGTTATATTCAATTGTCGTATGATGACGCCGGATAGCGAAACCGCTTCCATTTGACGATTCATCTAGAAATCTTTAAATATTCGACAGCTTTCAGGATGAAATCAAATTCCACCATTCCCAGTAACTCCGTGGTATTAATTACACCTGTTTCTTTTGCGGGAGACCTATTTAGATTAAAAACCTGTACATATGTAATAAGTTTTCTAAATGACAGTTTTAAATTTTTAATAATAAGAAGAAAATGTATTTTATAATATTATATATTTACAATAATACTTTGATTGGCGCGTTAACAATTGCCATATACACTCTATAGAAACTGTATGATCCCATTATGAGTCAAAAATAATTAAATCATTCAAACCGTATCAAGAAATATCTTTATCTAGATGGTGACATTAAAAGGATCATAGGTGACAGGTTACATAGGGATTAATGCATGCAAATATAATTGTATTTCTGATATTGTAATAATGTGACCCCTGGAGGTCGAATCAGATCAATTTAATTCACATTATTATAATTCAAACAGATATTTCAAATTGTATTCATATTATTTTGATCGTAATCGGTGGGTATTGCTAGTATACATGAATGTATTTATTATTTGCGTGATATTCTCAAACTGTATTGTTATAGAATGATGTATTTACCATTATGGTACATGCTTTTCTTACTCTAGTAGTTCTAACGCGTTTTGTTTAACAAGGCTTCGTGGAATCTTTGTTGTTGTGACCAAGTCTGTACTATCCTGTACGTACGAATCATCAACTTTTTCAAATAAACCTAATCGTTCTTGCAGACGTTGGATTTGGATTTGATTATATGAAAGGATTAAAACCAAAAACATATTTCCATCATTAAAGTGAGGCGTTCATATTGTATTAATCTTAAAAATATTAATGTCCACATTGTCTCATTATAACAGTTTATTTAAACTCACATAATCGTAGAAAAGTATTTGAAGCAGTGATAAGAATGCCATGATCGAATTTGTTTAATTTTTTTGCGATATTTATTTGGTGACTCTTGGCGTTTTTGCTTTTAATCCCCTCATAGGATAAACACATTCAATACATTCTTAGAATATCACAGACATTTATTTCTTATCTTATAGTTCTTAAGCAAATATATCACTAGTTGAAAACACCGCAGTAAAATCCATTTTATTGAAGAAATAACTATTATAGCACAAAGTAGGGATTGCGAGGAATATACATATATAGGGGAGGCCTTCGTCTAGTTATAGCTACCACCGGTACCGGTCCGGCCTAATGATATTCCGATATTCCAGTTGACTTAAACAATTATTTCTTTTAACTTCAGCACACTTAAGTGCGTGGCAACCTACATCATGGATAGTTTATATTTACTCCCGGGAAATTCCCGTCGAATAAAGTAGATCGCTTCTCGATATCAGAGCTCCGGGATACGCCTGATTAATACCAGGTATAAGGACGGGGCGGGTAGATGAAGGGTACATTAGGTAGTTGATTTAAACATTGCGCTTCCTATGGCTTGTTTAATTGGTTCTAAACCATAGAAAAATCCATTGCTAAATGCGTTTGAATAGTTTAAAAATTGTAATTCAACGAAAGTATTCATGTATTACGGAAATAATCTAACGGATTTTTAAAATAATTAATTACTTACATGTTTAAAAGTTGAAATAAATAATGTGCAATAAATTTAATATAGTCGTAATGTAAATGGAGAAACCGTGTCACATTTTTGTATAAGATGTGTTATTACTCCATACAAATGAAGCGAATGTGTCGTCGGTCTTATAAATAGACTCGCGCACGCTCCCCTTTTTTATAATGTGAGCCCACCCTAAACACGTTTACGTTGTGACTGAATTCGACATACACTTGTAAATCTTTTCTGGGTTTCCACCAATAACTAATAGATTCATTCAATGGTACGGCTATTTTATATTAATAACTAGTCATAAGTTACGAGGGCCTATCTTAAAACCTTGTCTATTGAGGAATCGACTCTTAAGTATAAAACGTGCTTTTCCAAATAAAGTGATTAAAGTAATAGTTGATTGTTTTCTCTATCATATACTAAGGCGAAAGATATGCATCATTTTGAATCTTTTAATTACTTCTCGATTTGTTTTACATAAATTCTTTTGTGATAGATTAATTGATATTCTTTCCAAAGACAAATAAATAATCTGCTTATAGTCTTCTATCTAGTATTCTATATATAGTGACTACATAATATTTATCTGCCGCTTGTTCACAAGATTAAGTTTTGTGTCCTAATTTTGGACAATATGTTCACTTTCATTTTAGGTTTCTCAATGCTTTTGGTTTCTTCGATCAACTGATCAAAATGTCCTTTGCTAGTAAAATGTTCGCCATGGCTCCTGCTACTCTCTCAAAAATAATCGTACTTTAATAAATTATAATCCTTTAATATGAACGGTTTCAAATATTTGAAATATATTGTAAACTCGACATTTTGCTTGGAGTTTTACGTCTAATTAATTTTTAAATAGACATTATCTTCCTCTCAAGGATTCAGACATATTCGTATAATGATACTAGAATATTTCACATATGACTTTGGGATGGCGTTAGTATTAATTCAAAGATTATTATAACCTCTTTACGGTCATGCTATAGAGCGACCACTCAGCAACACAGTGACGGTTACTTGAGTGCTACTAAACTGTGTAGTAATTAAATTTATAATAAGTAAGTAAATTTGTACACGTTGATTTTTATAGGCCATTAGTTAGTTTCAATTCATCCGTTGTTTTTTGGGGTTACTTTTTGTCTAATGGCTCCTAAAAATAACTATAATATATTAGATCTTGCCACGAAGAAATATGATAATAACACGATGATAATATTGTTGCAGCTATAAAAGAATTAACCAAAGGTTACTGTAAGTAAATACGTAACAGCGCTAGAGGATTGTTCCGCCAATTGATATAACATCCCCAAGTGTGTGTCGATAAATCTTTTATTAAGAAACATGTTTACGAATACAGCTTCGCGTATATTTCGAATAATTGAGGGGTTGAAAATATTTTGGAAGCTGGATATTATTATTATTTGACGAAAGGACAGTTCTGGAATTTTAAAATGGGGATTGTAACGTAAAATATGTGCAGCCAAGATTTAGAATTCAATAAGTTTGGCGAAACTAAATTAGATGCGGCTTATTATTACGAAATTTTGTGTTATTATAATTCCTGTTTCATATTCGCTCTCCAAGTGGAGCACACGGACACAACGTGGTGCATACAAAAAGCCGGCCACTACTCTTGCGTCCTTGCAAGGTCATCCTATTATTTCATAGATTCTGTGAATAGTATTTGGCGGCCTTTCTTGATGGTTGAAGAATAGGTAGGTTAGGTTAGGTATCCGAAACATGTGATCGAGGCAGGACTATCACCGCAGCTTCATTCTTGTAGTAATGGACGACTGTATGGTATATTTTATTATCTCGGATTACGAACGAGTTCTTACAATTGTATTGCCCAAAGCTTGGTGTATGGTTGCATTGGGCTTTTTGGGTATCATGATTCGGTAGCGTCAAGTAGCATCGACAGAATCTATGCATTGAACAGGTATCATTATGCTTTTTAATCTGTACAACTTAGTTGAAAGTTGTTTATTATATTCCTATTTGAACTGCAAACTCAATTTGCAATGTGCAATCTCTCGTAATACGTATCCTCATGAATTTAAAACTAGGCATTCTTGGTGCTCTATTCTCGACCAAAAATAATATGTGTATATGATAAATAAAATCTATTTAATTAAAATGTACATATCGGTTGCAAATATATGCATTTGTATTTGGCTACATACTTTCCTTCCAATAAGCGCATGTAACTGTCATTCCAACAAAACTCCAAACTTACTCTATAAATTCGCCCTGCTAATTATCTTTATATACACGTACGTGCAGTTTTTTTTGTGTTGTGAAATATTGCTACGTATTTTATATAATAGATACAACCATACAACACGTGGCTCATTGGGCCGATCAACAAAGAAAACACGATACTGTCTATTGTGATCATATTATTCAACCTTTGACGCGCCTATTGCTTTTGTGCCCCTTTGTGGAATAGGTAATTGGGTAAATATATTATTATTTATTATTCTTATACAAATAAAATATTTTTTTCCATTGTAAATTATCATTTTTATACCACAGCTTCCTTTATATATATTTTTTGATGAAGACGTAACTATAATTTTATAATACATAGTAAATTATCTGTATTTTATAAACTCACTAGTTAATCACTATTCCCAAACTTTTTTGTACGGCAGACCTTTAAATTAGATAATAAATTTCGCGCACCCCGAAAAAATGTTTTTATTAATGTAAAAAAAATGAATCAAGCTACTTCGCAAAATTATGATTTCTCGTTTTTTCAGCTCGCGCGTGTAAACCTTTCGCGGACCTCCTAAATTCATTTTAAATATACCACGGACCCACTCAGTTGTCACACAAACTTCTGTAGGTTGGTCCGGAACACTTAGGGAACCACTGTTTAAGCGGATAATTTTCTAATGTGAATTAAGAATATTTATATAGTGTTGTAACCCAAGATGGTAAGGTAAATTGCAATGGTCATGTTGCATGAAATGATAAATCCATAGCTCAGGATAGAGATGGTTGAAGAACATTTATAATGGTGGTGTGTAGCGTCATGCAAGAAGAAGATTGTTCCATTTAAAATGACCGATTTAAGTTCCAAACATTGTATTGAAATAATAAATATGATTGATAAAGCTTAAAATCTTGTGATTTTTTAAAGAAAAATACACAGATTCTCAATCAATCCTCAAAATGTTAGACGTCTCGAGTCGATCGTTTATATAACGAATCGCTGTATAAATAAATAATAACAGATGATTATTTGTATTAAAATCTATTCATTCTCTTTTGTGTGAATATATCATTGTTGCGCAACAAAGAAGGTGAAAAGCCACTCAAGGTGTTGGGATCGCTTCTCTTTTAAATCTGGATGTGTTTATAAAGGCGTCGACTAACTCTGGTCCATGCTACCTCGTTAACAAATAAATCACCGAAATTTTATATATACTTGTGTATTAGATGTTGTACTATATTATAAATAGTCATGTCGGTGACTATACAAATCCACGCAATCCAATTTGTCACGGTTGTCGTGAAGCCTGATTTCGACAGGTATTGATTTAATATTTGAATGATTATGACGAATCATAATTTAAATTTAAACTGTTGTAAAATTTCTGATTTAAACATTTCCGTCGATAGTTATTTCGTTTGTCAAAAACGCGTGCTACCTTGATTGACCGGCTTCGGTGGTTTCTGTGGCAAAAAATATAAATATTTTATAGTATTTGAGTGTAGACTTATAGCCAAGGTTTTTAACAAGAAAAGTTTTTGCGCTATTTTTTCTTAAGTATTCAAACTGCTTTAAGGGTGGCGCGAATTGTTTTATCTCGGTAAGGGTGCCTCGGCGAAAAATGTTTGAGAACCTCTAGACCCAAGTTTCCCTAATTGTGTTTCGCAGCAATTTAGAAAGGCTTTATCCAATGCATCGCATTTAAAGATCTTCTTACCAGTAGGAATTCCTCAACCTAAAAAGTAAAATTTAAATTTTACTTAAAATTAAAATTTCCGGGCTTGCGAATTGTTCCATTGCAGGAAAAGGTTAGGGAAGCCCTGCTCTAGACTATGGATTTATATTGGGTTGAACGAATGGCTAAAAACCAACACTCGTTAAATATTTTATCATAGGTCGGGGATCTACTTTCGTATCGGTTGTTTGTAAGCCTCACATTCAAGGCTGACTCAGTAAAAACTAAGATTAAAACAAATATTAACGCATAAAATATCGATCTTCTAAAACTTCAAACGTAACCATTTTTTAGATGTTCTTATTTGTTATAGCTATCAACAAGGCTTTACGCATTGTATGTATTAATTAATATTGCTGGTTTTAGATTCATTCTTCGGTTTCTTCAGATCTAGAATATAAATGCATTTATTAATTAGCACACTGATAAACTGGGTAATTTTCTTATGCGCAACTGTAAAATTGAAGAACTATTCAGAAATGTTATATAAAGGTTTCACATCTCTGACGCAAAAGGTTTATACGCTGAACATTGTGTCAATGGAAGCTCTTTGAATTAGGCGTGTTCAAATTAACCGTATTCCAATAAGCCGTCTGTTCGCTTGTTTGTATAAATAATACAATTATTATTTCGGCCAACACCTCCTTTTACTCATACATTATAATATATACAAACCACAAAGAACAATGCGTTGACTATTAAAGGCTATAGAAAGAGTTGTAAATTGATTTTCAATTAAGATGCACTATATAGAACAAATAATATTCAGTTGAGTCAGCTTCTTTGTGTATGGCGCCCTGCACATATCCGTGTTGCTCTGTACCATTTAGCTGCTATAGCCTTCTTCGTAAGAACCTTTTGACTCGATATAAAACCATATTCCATTATCATTTCCCAAGACCATAGTTTCATCTGCTATTTCACTGTCACCTTCATCTACTTAACCACTGTAAAAAACATCTTGGGCTACTTCTTCTCCAGCATTATTTTGTGTTCTCCAACAGAAACGAGAAACTTTACCCTTCTAATTCTACTGTGTTTGAACATGTTTCCCATAAAATCTCACTTTGCGGTCAGTTATATCGATAATAATTCTAGACCTGGTCCTTATTTTAGTCTCTTCAGACTTGCTTTCTTCATTCATTCTTAAAGAGTAAATTACCGTATTAAAAAATTTCCATTTATGAGATTACTATTATTCTTCATCTGATTTTTCGGGACATTGTGGTCCATCTGCTACAAGATCCACTAGTCACTCTTAGAATTTTTAGACCTAGATGTCAGGCTCTAGGTTTCATATCCATAAGAAACGATCAGTCTGCCTTCAATACTCACAGTTTAGTCTATTAATGTTTCCTATCATACAATGTCGATTTCATAATCATTTTAAAATTGTATAAGATCTTTCTACGTTAGTATATTCAATTTTAGATTATAGAGAATCTTTAATAATATTTTAATGTTATATTTTAGGACTCCACTCATTGGTTTTTTCCCGCGAAATCTCCACTCAGTCCTGTAACCAGAATACACGAAGATGCATATATTAAACTATTTAAAATCTCAGATAACAATAGTCCTTGTCATTAATAATAATTTACAGTTCTTATACATGAATAAGTCTGTATAATACGTGTCCTAAGCACTTTGAAAAATCTCCCCTTAGGACATTACTTGGTAATCCTCCCCAGTTTGTGTCCACTAGGATTAATTCGTTCACTTCATTAGAGACGGTCAGTTTGTAGAACTGAATCGCCCCTTCTTATAATGTATTCTCCGTTATTGTCACAATGATTCTTTCTTTTGAGAAAATAATGAATGCCACATCAGATACAATGGCTGCATTGTTTTGGAGTTTACTGTTCTACACTTTTGGTCAATAATTGTTGTACTTCTCATGCGTTTTTAATTTTATTCCAGGTGTAAAGTACCAAATCATTCTCACGTCGAATTCTGATTCGATGGTGAATTATTTATTGTCTTTCACAAGCATATGAATCTTTGCAATGGAAAGATTTTTTCCGTGTTTTTACACAAATTGATCGTTGGACAGTTGCTTATCTAATTGGCATCCAGTTCTGCATCTTGCACCAGTGATCTTAGGCTCCGAAGCGCACTTACTAAGCTCTTGACTGCATGGGAGCCTTCTTTTTCTTCCCCGTAAAAATGGCACTAATACATTATTTTGACACTAATCAGCCGAAATAAGAATTAGCCCATTTTTTTATTTGTTTCAAACATCGCAGTGCATTGTATTATTAATGGGGTCTTAAAAGTACTATCAAAAATTGGATATATCTGATGATAGTTGTTTCTTCACATCTAAACATCCCTACATGGCATTCTGGTGGAATTTTGGCATCCTGAAAGATCGGGTACCATTCATAGGGTGTATGTCAATCCATAGGATGGAGTCACAAGTGGATAAGGATACCGACTGGGGGATGGTCGAGTATCCTACGGGAGACGACATAATGTGAAATAATATATTTTATGCTGTCGTAAATTCATAATACTTAAAACACGTAAATGAGTATATAATATATAGCTAAAATATAAAATAGTAAATAAATATTATTAAAACTTATCATGTGATTCTTTATCGATTCCTCGTAAAGAAAATATAATATTTCCCCGAAAGAGTTCATTGCACGATTTTGTGGCAATAAATTTATACATAATTCAAAGCGTTATAAGTAAATAGTAATAATTACATAAGCCTCTTTTAATGTTATGCACGTCTAACCTCAATTTTCTGACCGTTAATTTGACCGACTTGTTTGTTTATTACGATTTTCCCATTAACTCCCACTGATAAGAAATGATAAGTCAACGTGAATACCAAGCCTGCATTTATATTTAAAAATATAACAATCATTGTAATCCTTTCAGCGCGGCTGGTATAATAACATGTATTGAACTTGTGTTTCGTTGGGCGTTCCATTACTTTCCGTCGTGTTTTCAACCAAACAAGAGATCAATTGAATTCAAGAATCCAAGTGTTGACATATGCCCTACAATAGTAAAAAATCGCAGATATGTATACTAAATAATTGAAGATAAAAACTCCACAATCAGCCATTCAAATTATACGTGTGTGAATAGTTCTATTTTTTCCCTTACACACTCATAATAAATATATTTGAATTAATGATTTTCATATAGTAACAATATATTGATCGCCTGACTTTTGATTTGATGGTAAATATAGTTTATTTCAGGGTTTCCCAAACTTTTTCTCCAATGAAACACTTTGCAAGTCCGGAAGTTTTAAGGAAACACTTGGCATATTATTTAGATTGGGTAATTCCCTCTAGTAAAAATTAAAGAAAATTTTATTAAAACTCATTCTTTGTTTAATAATTTTCCAAATTGTTACCGAACACCCGTTCGGGTTCGGCGGAACGTAGTTTGGGAAACTCTGGCTTATTTTATGACTTAGATAGATATTATTTAATTTACACTTACTCATTATATTTTGGCGCCCAAGTAGTACATTTTTACAGTAATCACCAAGTAAAAGTTGCATTCGCTAAAAAGTTGGCAAAACATTTTCGAGAACCGACGTCGCACTATAGGCTATTCCTCACTATCACCCCGATGCAAAAAGGTTAATAAATATAAAATAATTTTTGACTGGTGGTGCTTGATGGAAATTGATTTTAAATTCTAAATTAGTTAAAACTGGTAAACTTCCATATGTGAGATATGGAAGATATGGGAGATATTCTCACATATGGAAGTTTACCCGTTTTAAATAATTTAGAAATATAAAGTAATTCGTTTTAAGGAATATGTCATTCTTTGATAATGCTTTACTTTTGAATAAAAAAGAATGCACATTTAAATATACGTCTCTGTATTCAATTATTTTTATGAAAGCTGAAAGATTCTCATACTAATAATCCATTTAAAACAATGCAGTGACATATATTAAGATAGGGGTGCAATAGCGGATTAATATACCAAAATATGATTAAATTTAATTCATTCTTATCCGTGACAGGAAGCTCGTATGTTATAATAAAGTAAAAGTATTGTATAATATCTAAGATAAGTTGTTACCATATGAGCCAATGACAATTTTCTATCAAGAATTTAGAAAATTCTAAGAATATTTAGTAGAATTTTTAACTTTATCCGCATCAAATTTAAAGCATATGGTAATTTAAAAAAATATCATGAATCATTACCAAGCTAGCACTGAATCTGTCGATAAGAAAACTGTTTTTTTCATTTACTTCCAAGGTAAGTATGTTAGTTTCCATGTCAAATTGCGTAGGCAGTTAGTTACTGTAAAATTGATAGTAAAATCGTACATATGTGCAATATAAAAATTAAAAATAATGTATGTGTATATAATCAATATTCATTGTTAGGTACTCTTCCTGGGTAATTACACGAGCGGTGTTAAATAAAGCTACGTTATATTTATCGTAGAACAATATATATAATATAAAATAACTGACATATTGAGGTAATTTTGTTCGTCATCCATTTTTATTGCCTTGCATTATTGATAACAAACGTAAATTATTATTGTTTGCGAAATAATAATTGTTATATGCGATTTAAATAATGTAATGTACATGTACTGAGGTGCGATTAAAGCAGCTATATATAATGTAGTATATTAAATTATTTTTATTTAATACATATTATATATCAGTAAAGTTATGTGGTGGACCTTGGTCTATTGTAGTTGTTTTTAACACGTTGAATCCTAATCAAGTCTAAAGTTAATTCGTATCATACATAATAGAAGCATATTATTGTATAAATAACATTCATAATTCTGTATTTTATGTGAAATATACACTTTCTGAAGTTCCATTTCTTTCTTAAAGAATCTTCATATAACAAGTATACAAATATAACTATTTATTATGTGTATGTCTTGAAGTTTTAAAAATATTTGAACTGCTAATACATATAATTTTTTTTTTTTATACCATGTTCGCTCCCAACTTGGAGCATATGGTGAACACAGTGTGAAGATATCCACTCCAAAAGAAGAGTATATGGATCTCCGCAATGTG
>JAGVSQ010011185.1:0-12402 GCA_022683975.1 Rhyacophila evoluta
TATATTTAGGAAATTAATTTTTCTTTTGCGTACGGTACATACTATTTATTATTTTTCACTGTGAAACATCATTGTTTCATTTATCCAACAAGGCCTATTAATTACTCTTACACGATGCAATGAAATCAAACTAAAATCTATAGATAACCAATAATAACTATATCCAAGTTTGGTGCTAAATAGCCATTTTGAGTTCGGGGAAATAGACGATGCCTGGATAAATTTTGGCGGAATATTTGAACAGCTGAACATTTTGTTATTATAGTCGAGTGTTGGGTTGCATCTCACCATCTTGAAATTGTAAATAAATAAAAACTGATTTAAGACTCACAGCGATTTCTAAGTTTCAGTATTTAAATGCTGTATTCAAATGGATGATTTACACGTTACTGCCATAACAATATGTTATTATTTTTACTAATCTTTATTTTCTTAACACATATATTTTCATCCAAATATTTTGAGAAAATGTCTATTAAATCTTTTAGAGTCTGCAATTGATTGAAAGTAACATATAATACTAGATTTCTGTGTGTCGATATTCACGTTTTTGTGTTGATTTTATAAACTGTGTACCTTTACTTTGCTATAAAAAATTATTCAATTGTATATTAATGCATTACATTAATGTCGTTCATTGTTTTTTTAGGTTTCTATTAGGAATCGAAGAGGCATGCACGACTGTGGAGGAAGTATTCTAGACGAAAACACAATTCTAACTGCCGGTCACTGCGTGTGCAGGTGATTGTGCTAATCCTCTATCGCGGTACAAAAAGTAGCTTTTTTTTTATTGACCGATTTAATTAAAAGTTTTTGTGAAAAACTACGTTATATGACTACAAAGATAAAGTTTCACAAAATAACAAACAAATACAGAAACCGCTATTTATTTAACTTTATAAATTACATGTTTCAAATCCGTTCTGAAAGTGGATGATGTATGTGTGCAGAGGGGTACTCCAGAAAAGAAGTGTTGATATATTATACATTTCAACTATTTGAAAGCGCATGTGCTTGCCAGTCAGTCACGGGATTGGGTACAGTATATATAAGTATAGAATTGTAAAATTGCATAGTTTCAACATATTTCTAAAAAGTATGCGTCAAGAATTTTACCTATTCTAAGTATCTCATGGTATCTCATAATATATTTAATTTAAAGTTGGTGGCGCGTTAGTTTTGATTTTTTTCTACGACTTGTGCGTACAAAAATGTGGTCAGTTATTTTGTTCACGACTTATCCACCGCGTCAAACAACTAACGTATGTAATGGAATGGCAACTTTTTAATGCGTTCGATTTCATTTAATATAAGACAGGCAAACTCACTACATTTAAATATACGAATGCATAATTTTCATAAGGTTGGATGAAGTACTAAATTTCAAGAGATGAGTGAATGATGACAATATGTTTTAATACCATGTTCGCTTCCAAAGTAGAGAACATCGATCTACACAGTGTAAGGATATTCACTCCAAAAGTGGAATATATGGATGTTATGAAAAGAAATATATGGATCTCACGTAATTAATAATATTTTTAGTGACAAAGAGATGAAAATCCTACCGTAGAATTGCATTTGGATGTAACTTCCATAGCATATAACATGCAAGGTAAATATTTTTTAGCTCTTCTGAATATTTTACTTAATGGATTTGAGTCCATGTGTTTTCTAGCTTTTTATTTATAGAATGCTATAGAGCCCCTGAAAGGAGGACACCACCAAATGTATTTTTTTAGTAGACATGTCAAATTCTAGGGAAGGCAAAATAAAAAATCAATCCAATATACATTATACGTGCTAAAGCTGCTTAAGTGGAGTAACTTGTAGAATAAACATCAACATTTTTTGATGAAATGTAAAAAGCGGGGAGGCATAGAATTATTTTAAGCTCAAAAAGGTTGAAAACCCCTATGACATAAAAGTGGTAACATGGTAGAAATCTAAAAGTTCTAACGGTGTTTCAAAAACAGATATTATTATACATGAATAGAGAAATTCAGCAATATATCAATTATTATTCATTGACATGTCAATATTAATGTTGATGTCGAAAACATAAGCTTGATCAACCATTGTGTGAGACCACGAACATTATATTATAAAGCTTCGAATACATTATAAAATGAAAGCAAATGAAAACATATATGTATATATTATTGGCAATAAGCATTATAGATACGATAATAATTAATGTAGAGATGAAATCGATTGGAATACAGCAAATTCAGTCCAAAACTCAAACAAATTTTACTATTTTTTAATGCAGTGCCTAGATTCAAAGTGTGCACACTAACCTCTAAGTTATCAGGGCTATACATAGTCTCCCCGGTAGCTTAACGGTAAGTGTGCATGCTTGAGAGCTGGAAACTGCGGGCTCTTTTTGCACAGGTGCTGGAATCGCAGCACTTTCGGAGCGGATATGGTATATAAATATACCATATCTGCCATATATATTTATATAAATATTTTATTCATATTTAACAAGTCTTCTAAGCATCTAACGCCCCTTTAACGTTTTACACACACTTGTATTTTATAGATGCAATCAAGATAACTGTTAAAAATATATTTAATTAGCTAAAAATTAAAAAAATTATAGAAAAAAATATTTTTTCAATACAAACTTTTATTAGTATCGAAAAATAATAAAAATTAATAAGAAACGAGCTTAAAAACGCACTAAAAAAGTCTAATAAGATTATCATTAAATCAATTCAGTGGCCAACAAAGCTTAATTATATGTAATTAACCAGAAGACGTCCAAGCCACAATTCATCGAATTTTTTTTTTTTAAGAAACAAATTAACATTTAGTATGACTTTTATATTGTTTAGACTGTAAAATTATTTTTAAATACTAAAATGTCATATACCATGACTTTTATGGTTATTAGGTTATTGAAAAACTTCCTACTAAGTAACTGTCTTGTGGGCACGACGTTTTCTGGATTATTTTTTATTTTAGTTTACTAGTCTTTGTCCAGAAAACCTTGAGATTGGTTACATTCAGCGTATTTTTTTTATAAATAAAACGATATGTTGACATAATTTTTTTGCGTACATTTATTGAAAAATGTTTAAAAGCGGCATTATAATAATTATAATATTATAACTCAGAATATGTATGGTGAAAAATTTGTAAATAAGTAACGTTATATTTAAAATTTAAAGCCGATAACGTCCAAGCCACATGAAAATTTTATGGATATTATTTTTTGTAAATTTTTAGTATACGGTTTAAGAAAAAGGTATGAATTACTTCTTCTGGTCCTGAATTTCTGATCGGGTGACTTCGTCATTTTAAAATATTGATATATGCAGTAAATTGAAAAAAAAATGGGTGGCTTGGACATCTTCTGCTTAAGTTATTCTAATTATGTAACTTCTAAAAGAAGAATGATAGATTTTACAAAGTGCATAAGTTATAATTTTAATGACTAAATAAAAAATGTTTTATTCAATGATTTCGTTGAAAAAAAATACAAATTTTAAGTTTAAAAAGTTCACATTGCAATGTGAATATTAAATATTCGATTTAGAAATAAATATGAAATTCAAAAAATATGATTTAATGTAACTAGTAAAAAAAAATCTGTGTGAAAAAATTAAAGATATTCTTAAAAAATTGAAATAAATAGTCAAAACTTAGTAATCTATAAATCTTTCCGAAATTCTTTGTTGATAATGGAATTTTTTGAAATTGCATTACAGTTATAAAGATTTCTACCCAACAATTCAGTATGGGGTACGCACCACATCAGTCTTTGGGCCCACCGTCTTGCAGATTAGCAACATACACTGCCATGAAGATTACAAAGTTTTCTCAAACAGCTACGCACATAATGACATCGCCCTAGTCAAGGTAAGACTCGATTGCGTTTTGCTATTTAATTTCACTTGGTTCAGGTCGTTGAATATGTAGCTAAATTACTATATAACGCATGATGATTGGCGTTTTAGCGATTAATTATACATAATATTATAATGATTATTATATGGAAGTTTTGATACCGTGTAAAAGAAAAGCCTTTTATTGATACGTCAAAAATTGATCATAGAAGATGTCAAACACCGCGTAGGAAAAATTATAATAAAAAATGAAAGCTTTTACATCTCCACAAAGAGACATCCAGCTAAAAAATACTATAAAAGACTGTGATCATTATGTGATTAACAAAAAAGAAGGTTCGATACATATTTCTTATTGGTAAGCATTCAACACTAGTCACGTCGATAACATTAATTTGCATGATAGTAGACAATTTAAATAATAAATGATACGTACGTCGTAATGAGTTTCATTGGGGATACAAGTTATAAAAAAAGAAGATGCAACGATTTTTGCTTTATTGTGTATATGCTATTAGCACACATCTTTAAAGTGGGGTGAGATAAAATATGTACAAAGTTAGTACGATACTGTGACTGCAATAATGATAGTTGTTGCAAAAAGATAACCGTGCAATTTTGAATTCATGTATATTAACCTAATCTCTGCCAGTTATCGAGTATATAGAAATATATTAAACCAAACAAATATCAATTCTGAAAAATTGTATTCTTCTTTATTTCCCAATATAAATTTCTTCTAAGGCTGCAGCACCTATTGCAAAGAGCTGGAATCAGATGATAAATTGACTAAATATACTATTTGGTATTTGACATCATTTTCTTTCTGCAATACTTAAATTTAGTCAAAAACAATATATCTAATATTTTCATCTTTATTACCATCGATATAACTTTTTTATAATTCAATTTATGTATTATTTAGTTAAGATTTTGTCTAAAATAACAACACATCCTAAATGATGAATATCATAACCACCATTATATTTTATTGACTGCTAATTAATTAGACAATGAAAATACGCCATAAGATCGACACTATCTTCTATTTTTGAACAGAATAAAAATAAAGTTTTTTTTTTTTAAAGATATATGTGTATTTTATTCTGCTGTAATATTACAAAATGTCAGCTAGGATTTTTTGGCTGTCTCTCATAGTCAAACAAATGTTTGCATACGATACAATTTTGTGTAGACATTGATGTGTATTACACCCACGTTTAAATTTACCCCAATCAATTGCTGTATATTCTTGTGATCGTGATATACTTGCCAGTGATTAATAAATTTCAAAACAAACCAGACAATAATGACAAATACACTCACGCTGTTAGTTAATTCGTTTTAGCGGTTGGCAACGGTTTACCAAAATTGTATTTTCGAATATATCGAATTGTATGTAGCAATATATGCATCAAAAGATTTAAGACATTTTGCTTAATTTGCGCGTTGTGTGATGTGAATTATGGCCAAATTTTATTTTGAAGTGTGTGCGATGATTATAAGTAAAGAAGAAACGAACAGTGCGTACTATTTTTTGAGATGCACTGAAAAAAACATTATTATAATTATATAGATACCTATTCACATGCATTTGTGTTTTATTTTAGGCCAAAACTCGCACAAACAATGGAGAAAACTTCTCACTAATGATAATTGTTTGTTTCTAATAAAGGTGTGTCCTAAATTTGTACGTGAGGGCCAATAATGAAATAAACAAATATGCAACAAATAAAATTGCTACGCTTGCGAAAAAGGAAGACTATTTTTATATAATTAGTATGTTTGAAAACTAATGAGTTTGTTGGTAGTGTAAAAAAATTATATTATAAGTTATTATTTTCGATAATTATTGTTTTTATTATACGTTGCAATAATTCAATGTAACCACAAACATAAACAAGGAACAATCAAAAAACATAATATAATTCATAGCCCTTTCAGATACGTACAAATACAAGATAATACAAGATAGTACAAATCGTTCGATATTTTTTTTTCATTATTACTATGAGTCCAGATGTAAGTGCACATTTTTCATTCACACGTTTTGATTAAAACCGCATTTTAGGTTTTTAAGAGATACAAAAGGAAGAAAAAAATGTATATTTTTGTAACATGTCATAAAAAACCTGATTTGATGTATAAGTGAAAAAAATAAGTTGCTAAAATATAATATTTTTAACATAAATCGAGTTACATAAAAAATGGAAATATTGATTTATCTTGTATTAATGTAAATCTATTGTAGATATGGTGAAAATGGGGACAATGGGGAAAATGGGACTGGAAATGGTTAAGTGTCCAATTAATATATTGATCTTTTCGTCTTGCTTGAAGTTGGTACACACACTAAATTATTGATAATATTATAATAATATTTGCTTCTATAAGCAGTATGCTTGCGCAAAAGACAGACGCTTAACCATACTTATACAAGCTATGTATGTAGTCACCTTAAGAATTAGTGTTCAACTTTTAAATTTATACTTCAGAAAGAAAGATAGAGAGATGTGGTTAATTATGGATTAATGGTGTGTCTAGATCTAGAGGAAGACAGTCTCTATATGTTTTTTTAATGTCATGAAATTTGCGAAAAAAAATATATATATCAGAAAATCATGTGCTAAAATATATGCATTACGCCTCGTCCTGTTACCCCTCTTTACAGCTTTTGCGTGTAGGGATATTAAAATTGTGGAACTACGAATTCTCATAATTCGACGTCACGTAACTCAAAGACTGCCTGAATAAGTATATATTAATTGAATAACACTGCTTCACTTTTCAGTAAAAAATATATAAAATAAGTTTTTAGTAAAATAATCTTTTAATATTGAAATTGAAGGAAGCATGTTTAAATGGACTAGTGCTAGTATGTAACAAACTATAAATCATTCAAATTTTTTGATTTATCTATGAATAATAAATTATACAGTCACAACTGAAATACATATCAACAAAACTAAATAAAATAGCATAACGATTTATCAGTAACATTTAACAGTTCTAGTACCTCACATTTTTTTTCTCATGCAATAATTGAACTCGTGAAGGATAATTTTATACTTAAAATCAGCTTGCATTACTTTATCACGCTAATCCAATGTCAAAATCTTAATGCATGACAAAAAATGTTAATAAAAGTACAGTTAAAAAAAATTTAGCTTTTCGGATGACTTTTTCAACAAGTGTCCAGATTCTAATTTCTGGAATCAATTTACCGATCTCCTACAGTCGATTGAAACTTTGATACAATGTTTTGTAAATATTTATGGTATTATAGGTTAAAACACCCATGGTCTTAGATGGAAAAAATGCAAGTCCGGTAAAATTAGCTCACGTAAATCTTGAGCTTGAAACAGGAATGCCCACTGTATTGCTGGGATGGGGACTAAACGCGGTGAGAAATCCAACATATTATTATATAATGAAAGTAGACAATAATAACACGAGGGTTCAAAAGTTTCATAGTTTCCATTTTTGACAGCTAAATATCTTAAATCATTTTCATGCTAAAACGTATACCTCAGCCCTACAAAGGCACCAACTTTTCTTGGTGTTTTATTTGACTCCCAGAAAGTTAAGCTAATGTAATTAAAATACACCAATATTATGTTACATTTTATGTATCAACAAAATAAGCAATATCAAAAAATTGTATTAATTTTCTCAGGAATAGTTTTAAGAACAACCTTAACCATAATTTACTAAATTGATTTTTGATCTTATTTATCTTTTTATATCGAGTTTATTACCAAAGTAGAGCATATACAGTTTGAAGATATTTACTCCAAAAGTGGAGTATATGGATCTCTGTAATGTGAAGACGTTTTGACAGATTTTTTCTATGAAAATTGTTTGCCAGACATTTGCTCAACCAAATAGCATCCAGACCTCGATTTTTGGATTATTTTTTCTATCCAAAGTAAATGATCATCTGTAGATATACCATAAAACAATGTCTCCATCAGCGTCGTGAAATGTTTTTCATTGCACTTGTAATATATTTTGCATATTAAATTATGTGCACACCCATACTAAATAATACTAACCATTTAAAAAATAAGTTTTCCGTTGTCGATAGCTTAATTTAGCACAAATAAGCTACTAAGTTTCACACCAATTCATTTATATTTCACAATTTGCACTCGGAAAGCTGTATGTTAGAAAATAGATTTCAGTTTTAATACTATAAACAATACTAATGTCATTTTCATACAATGGAAACTAAGATACCAACACAAATTCCTTATTATAACGATTATTTTTGTCTCAATTATGTCAACAATAACTTCATGCTTTTTGAATGGATACTCATTACCAAAATTACGTTTCCCAATCTACAAGACTATTTGAAATATGTGTTTATATTTACTTGACAGACTGATGGTATGGTGCAAACAGATTTACAAAAGGTTGACATCAAGGTGATCTCTCAGGAATATTGTAAATCAGTTTATGAAGGGAAAGTAATTGAAAGCAATATTTGCGCTGGACTCATGGAAGGTGGAAAGGGACAATGTAATGTAAGTTCAACCACTACACACTATCAGGTCGGTCTCTTAATAAAATAGCAAACTAATTGTGAAGTGCATTATCTAATTTAATGTTATTGATTCCAGGGAGACTCTGGAGGACCACTTTTGTCAGGAGAGTTTCAAGTTGGAATAGTATCATGGAGTGAAAAGCCTTGCGCTACAGTACCAAACCCTGGAGTTTTTACAAAAGTAAATTATTTTGTGGAATGGATTGAAAAAAACATTCAACCTTTGTAAAGCTAATCTATTTTTATTTGGTTTAACGTGTATATTTATTTTACAAACACTTCACATTCACTTTAAAGTACATTTTCACAAGTGAAAAAGATTTTTGACTATCAAGAAGAGCCGCTATGATGAGAAGGGCTTAATAGAAGATGGATATTATCTGAATGTATTCCTGATGTAGCCATTATTTTTTTATGTTGAAATTTTAACCATTCTATAAAAGCCATCAATATCAAATAATGATTCAATTACTTGTTGATTCTTACTCATATATTATGTAATTATTACTAACATAAATTTCGATTATATAAAATCAAATACAACAATATTCAAATGTTTTTAAGATCATTTAGTATTGCTGTTCAGGTAAGTTATTACATAAAGATATGGAATATATTTTTTTATTGTTGAATGAAAGAAAAACGTCTCCTTTTTTATAGTTGAAATATAATTAAGAAGCTAAAATTTATAAGCTTTTAATGCCCACAAAAATGATTCCAAGTAAATTTATTTGCTCAATTTCTTACAGTGATATATGAATTAGGCACTACTATAACTACCGACATATTATATAATGAATCTAGTATACATATTTGGTAAAATATAATTTTATGCTTTCTAAATACGAAAAGCATATGCATTTCATTAAAACTGAAACAATAAGATTGCTATAATATATCAAATCAAATCACGTCTTTAAGTGGCCGATCACTGGGTAGTTTACCCAATCTGATATCTAATACGTAAGTAAAGTTCGGTGTTTAGCAGTTGGCATCCGCTTCACGAAATTTTTCGCAAAAACATTCTTAAGTTGGCAGCACAAAACACACATACACTCGCAAACTTTGATGTTTCAAACATGTTCATGTGCATGATGATGTATCTATAATATAAGTCACTTTGACATTTATATATGCACTTTCGGTGTGAAAATTGAAACTATTAATTACGATGAAGTGATTCTTCAATTAAAATTATTCATAGCAATTGACATGTAAAAGTGGGCGTACATTTTTTAAAATATAGCCAAATACAAAATAGGCACACATTATAGTCAAACAAAAATTCTTTTTGAATACAAAAAAAGCATAAAATGAAATTACCTAATTGAAAGAATTTTCATTTACGTGTTGCGTCGTGTGCATTCGCTATTTAGTGCAACATGTGAGATTCAAACTGGATAAACGAGGTAAGTGTTTGACTGTCAACCAATATATGTAAAAAACAATTTTTCTTCACTCTGTGAAAATTTAAAATTAGTTCAAAGCGGAGTTTGTTCTGTTTGATAAGAAGTGTATAGAGGTTATTTTCAATGTCTTGTATCGTTTCATACGTACACCATTAATCGGTTTTAATTTTCGTTCAGTTATCAATATCTCGTTAATAAATCTGACACACTAGTAATAGTGCTGAAATCATTGGGGCTTATTTTCGATGGGTTGATGAGATGATATAAATTGACTCAACGCCATTATTCGGAAAGAATATGGAACATACCAATTTAAATTATAAACGGCCACTAGAATTATCAATATGTTTTGTTCTATAATTGGATATGGATCAAACCAATACACTAGTTTGATTTTATTGTGTGTCTATAAAACAAAATATTTTTAAGCTTCCTCATTTCACTACATATTTTCTTAACTTTTTTCACCGGATATATAAAAGAACAACCCTCATCAGTAGTTTAACATAAAATTCTTCTTTGGTAAAAATGGTCCGTGTCCCAAACCAATACTCTGCTAGCGAGTTATTTTCTGCTTACATCTATGAAATATATGTCAAACCTTAAAAGTTGTTAATAAACAGTTTCCTATCTATCATAAACGTGTCTACTAAGAAATCTGTTTTAAAAGCCCTTTCACGCGCTCACAGATGTCTATACATGTATATAAACTATTGTCATGATATTATTTATTTTGATTTGTACATTATTATTTACTTTTTTCCAGTTAATCGTACATTTCGCAAAAAATAGTATTCAAAACTTTTACAATCATAAATAACATGTGAAAGAAACAGTATTTTATTAGTTTATTTATCTACGGGGTAAAATGAGAGTTGAACTATACAATTGTCGTTAACTCGAACGACTAAGCAGTTTCCTATCCAAATGTGTGCTGCTGAGATTTGCTTTAACAGCCTTTCTACTTACTCATAGATGTCAATAGTTCCAACACACCAAACTATGGTCATGATGATTTATTCACCAAACTCTCTTATTTTTACGTTGCTACGCACTACTATGTAAAAATTACACTAAAATAAAAAAAAATTATGTTGGATAGATTTCCATGTATAAAAATCAATAAATATACAAAAATAAAATTTATTATTGTATTTTAATTTTATTTAAAAAAATACACTTGCTATGCTATCGATTTCATCACCTGAGATATCCAATGCCTGTGTAATACACTAGAACCTCGATTATCCGCACCTTTATTATCCGAATTGGGTTGGATTTGATGTAATTTTTTTTTTTTTGATATTTTATCTCTAACACGCCTCGAATCTATAAATTTGTAAAATTTTTATCATGGAATTTTTGAGAAGTGCAAGTAAGAAAAGCTTTCTGCCGATATTCCGTCATCTTTTATAGACAGGATAAATGTATTTACGAAAAAGAAGGATACGATGAAGAGTAATAATTTTATATAGCATCAGCATTATAGGAAATTCGGAAAATTAATCAAAATATTCCCAATATGTCTATTTTTCTTTCTCCTATTGACTATAATTTTTTTTTCAACTATCCAAATTTTAGATTAAACTGACTATCCTCATCCTAAATTAGTGCAAATAATCGAGGTTATACTCTATTTCTTTAAAAATAATCGGGTTTACTGAATTTAAGCAAACAAATAGGAGGTGTAGCACCGTGTTATTTTGAAACCGTGTAAAAAGAGAGTTTCCTGTATTTTAATGTATGAATTATTATATCTTTGCAGATGAATTTACATAGTTTGTTTTTTAAAGAATTAATATCTATACCGTTGTTAATAATACAATATTTAATATGATCACATAGGTTGTATGTGAAACAAATCATAATAGTTTATTGTTTACATAAAGAAATTTCATTTTAATACAATAGTGATTGTACGTAATATGTATATTAAAGGTTTGACACACCCAAGGTTACTCTCGACTGCCACTAATTTTTGTGTTTGATTTTTTTAGCTAAGAATTATAGCCAATAACAGATACACGCGTTAATTTATTACTTGCCAGTTTCATTTATTGCAAAAAAGTATTAATCAAACTTTGAGGTTAACATGATTTCATGTGAAAAAAATATATAATTATTAGCCTCATTACTCATTATCATTATTAGACATACTAGACTTTGAATCAAGAAATTGGATATTGGAGAATTAGAGACGAATGGGAGATAATAAATAATATTATTCAATGAATTCTTGAAAACAATCTAAAAAAAAATCTTTAAATCCATAGCTCGTAGAATAAGGTTATACAAACAATGGCGACGTCAGAATATAATAGCGAAAGAAAACAAAAATATCTTTAAAGTAAGACAGCAATTTTTTTTATTCGACACTAAAATAAGCACGGTTTAAAAATTTATTGAAGGATTTTATTTACAATAAATCGTCGTCAATATTGCAGGAACACGTAACTCGATTTGTTGGTTTAAGTCACTTTCTAAGGTACAGTTTTATTTTTGCAATTTCTTGTATGTTAAGCACATCTATATATATAAAATCTGTATTCTGTCTGTATAATACGCGTAATTGGTCGAAACATTTTTTAAT
>JAGVSQ010011186.1:0-12401 GCA_022683975.1 Rhyacophila evoluta
AAAGAATACTCAATGGGTTTTCATTAATCATTTGTTGGCAATTAATAAACAGGAATCCTATGTGAGCATATGACGTGTGCGCGGATATAGGTGTTTTTTTGATGGTAAGAAATAACTAGATACATTTTTCCATGAGAAAAATTCAGGGCTCTCAATAAAATTTAAAAATAACAGCATTTTTTATCCAACCTCTGGTCCAACGGTAGTAAACGAATATTTGGTCAGCAATGATAATAACCAGACCGCAGTATGGTCTTGGACTTAAGTAAATTAATATAATAAAACATATTGTTGCTTATTTTGCATGAAACCAGTAGGCCAATCTGACCCATGCATAAAACAAAATGAAACAAAACTCAATGAATCATATTGGGCCGTGCTGTGTTAGAAAATGGCATGGTGGATTATGACATGTCAACCGAGGCTTAGCTTGGAAGCATTCAAGTGTGAATATAAACAGATCATGTGATCGTCCCCTTAGTTTTCAACGATTCTCAAATATTTAACTCGTGAAACAGTGGTACCCAATTTACTTTCAGATGGTGGTGTATTATTATAGTTTCATAATTTCTAAAATCTTTTTTGTCGGCTCCGAAAATAGATCATATGGATCTCAACAATGTAAAGGTGGCCACTGCAGAAATGGAATATATTATAACACAGTATTTATGATTGGTGGTTTGTTAGTCAACTCCTGTGTGTTTTGGATATGTAAAAGAAATGGTTTGAAAAACTTAGTTATAATAATAACGAATGTCAATCTTCTGTATTTAAATTCGCGTGACAGATTTCTTGGCGTATGGGAATTCCTTTAAATTATTTTTTTGACTTAATCTTTTAGGATTTAGTTTCTCTAACGCTGTTCAGAAAGATCATATAATCCTTTTGGGGTAATTTCCTTCACCTTACAGTGAACTACTTGTCTTTTCACCAGGAGTCAACAATTTTAAGGCTTATATCAGTAAAATAATCAAGCATCAAGGATATATTAATTAATACAGGTCTTGAAAAGCTGCTCGCAGGTTGCCACTAACTCTTTATTACAATGCGGTATGCAGACGCTGTTTATCTTGAAGAAAACGAGGATCATTCACCACACAACTTTCTTTGTCTTTCGGCATATTCATACACAAACGTATATTTACGAAATTATAATTATATTCGACTAATCAAACATGATTTTAGTTTTTAAAATTGTATCACAAAATAATGTGAATTCTCTAAATATGTAAGTTACCGCTTCATAAACAAAAGCTTCATAAGCAAATTAAAAATTGATTGCTTTTTGCCAGATGTCGAATAGATCAAGCGATCGCTGAAAAATATTTTGTAAAGATGGATCTTTATATTGCAGACATTTAATATAATATTTATATTTACCCCATCTGCGCCAAAGTTGAGAGCTATTATTAAATTTTATTGTGAGTTATTAAGATAAGATAGGTATCTACAAGCAGATAAGATTTGTATCAATACTTAAAATTTGTATCAATACCAAGATAACACTGAAAGTGAGTCACGGATAATGTTACATAAGAAGGTGTAACAATTAAAAATAATTTTCGTTCTTATCAATTAAAAACTCAAGCGAATATCATGTATTATTATTATTAAAATACTTGTTGAAATGGTTATCGTGAAAATGTAAAAAGTTGGACGTTGGGTTTATAAAGGAATGGCATTAGTTAAAAACAACTTAAAGTAGGCAATTAATTTCCATCAAGAAAATTTAGTGGACAGTATAACAACGCATTGAATAACCAAGAAAGTTTCCATTAGAAATCGTGGTTTGAGAATCTAATTCCATTATTGGATGTCTGCAGGCAAGGGGTGTAAGGATCGGAAACGACTTAGACCCTAATTCAATAAAGAGGTTATGGATATCTTCACTCTGCTTGCTTAGTGTAATGCACTGAGCAGTGATCAGGACAGCTTCGAATTGATTGCTCTCTCTCGCTCTCGATAGTGTTTGTGATACTGTCAAAGTTTCAGAACAATTTTAGAAATTAAAATCTAGGCAGGGGCGCTTAGATATAAGATCGCGCCTTTATAATTTGTTTATGTTAATTAATGCGAATAATAACTGATAAACTAATTAATGCCTCATTAAAATTTGTTGAAAATATATTCAAATCTCTCCATAACAACTCTGTCTTTTATTATTATATCTGTGGTGTAGAGCTAGAAAAGTTTAGATGATTGTTTGTTTCTTATCAACAATAATTACATCACAAATGCCTGGTTATAATATGAATATATATACCGGTGAGCTTAAGGTGGATAGTTACGAAGCGTTTTTCTAGTATTAATATTGATTTATTAAGGAAAGTTTTAATTGCACTTTTGATATCTGTCAAAATGGCCATAATCTTACATAACCACTTTCAGCATTGGGTGACAGATAATTATGTTAATGGAAGTCATATAAATTATGTTCACTTCGAAATTGAGATATGTGAATATTCATAATATAAAGACTTATCTAAATTGATTGTTTTTTTTACGAAAATTGGTTGCTTGGTTACTCGATCTATTGGAAATTCAGTTCTGTGCCTTGTCAATGAAACTTTGTATAGTTGACAGATTCGAATTCGCGACTTTTGACATTTAAACACGTACAATTACCAATAATTCACGATTTCACTAAGATTTTTTTAAAATTAACCTTTGAATGACTGATGAAATAAGAAGTTCTGATTGACCGCGATGTCAATGGGTGAATTACAAAAAGTGAGTTTCTGCTGAAAATTATTTGTTCTTATAGTCAATTGTGTATATCTTCACTGTTTTATATATTCATTTAAAGTAAAGTAAAATAAGATACATCAGTTTGACCCTAAGGCATAAATTTGGTGCACGAAAACGTTAAGACGAAAACGTTACTGTAACCTAAATCTTGAAAATACTATAATCAACCATAGACTATAGCTCTATGATTACAGTAATTGCGAAAAATAGTTCAATCTGTTTTGGAGGACGATAAACAAAAAACAATCAATGCAGCGTACGCAAAAGTACTTCTTAATTTACGAGGTTTTAATATTATGGAGTGGCAAATTTTATTTTCACTCTTGTGCGACTTTGTGACTGGCAGCGGATCTGTTCCTGATAACGATCGAACTGATCAGGCACGCACATGTGGATTTAGTTTAGGGTCGAATTCGCCCACAATATCGCAGAACCAAAACTTCGTGCATGAATCTTTAAGCCGAATGAATTGATAATTGTTACTATCCACGGATGATGCTTGATGGGGAACCTTGATGAATTCAAAAATATTTTAAATTTAAATAACATTATTTTACAATGCCCACTGAGAAAGTGAAATACATGATTCTCTAGAATATCTCTAGGTTCATTCCAGAAGCGGAACATGTGTACATCTACAATTTGAAGGCGTAGCAATAAAAGTTTTAAAAGTTTAATGAGGAGTAGATGTCAGCCAATTATTCAACCTATGGCGTATACAGTTCCATACCTTTTGATTCTTAAAAATCGCTTAACAACTGTGAGATTTGAACCGCAATCTCCGGTAAGAGTGCATGCTTATAAATTAGTTACAGAGGCGACTAAGTACTACTTGATTTCCCTGCACCACTAGCTACGTATCTACACCTGTTATGCGTAATATTAATAATTTTATTTGAATACTATAAGTCCAAGATCTCTGGTAACAACCAAAGGTTAGTGTCCATACTTGGAAGTCGGAGATTGCTAGCTCGATTCCCACAGCTATAGAATATTAAACTAATCCAAAAATGCAATACTGGATGGCCAATTACTTGAATAATTCGTTGACAATCAATCATTATATTGCGAATATCCATACAATAAATTCTATTTTTGAGAAGTAATCTTCATACTATTGAGATTCATACGTTCCACTTTCATATCGGACAATGATTAGAAGTACACAAATTTATAAATAGCTTTTGTGCGAAAACAATTGAATCTACTAAATAACAAAAGTTGGCTTTAATTTTTTAAGCGTGTTACATAACTCCCCAAAAAAGTTGTAATAATGTCCCAGGGGGGCGACAAAATGCTCAGTATATTTTTATTAAAACAATCACAACGACAAAATTAAATGCGAACCAATTATAGAAAGAGATTTTAATTTTAGCAGAGACAGTTATGATTATAAATTTCGTTTGATAGAGCAATCATTTATATGTATTTGGGATGGTAGTAAGGGTGGATCACAAGAGGGTGGGTTCTTAATTCTGGGGTCGTAACTCTTAATTTTGTCGCCCATACACTTAACGTCGCGATAAACTTTTGCAATGCACCATTAAGTGAACTAACCCCATTGTCAACGACACTAAAATACTACACGAATCGAATTAAATAATATCTTACAACAAATCGCACAAAAAAAATACAGGACTTTGCGAGGCAAGAGTCTACCGGGAAACGGCAAATAATTCAGGTTAAATAAAAATAACTCGTACTACATTAATATAATACATATTTTAACTAATTAATTTAATGAAAAAGAGATCAACCAGCTGTCTAGTTTGCATAAAGAGAGCTACTAATAATATAATAAAATCTCACGTGGAGAGATCGATTTGCCAATAGCTGTAGTATTTAATTAAATTGGCGTACTTATGGTTGAATATTTATTTTTTGTCTTAAAACACATTTAGTTTCGATAGTAATTTTACTCAATAATAATATTCAAAACTTCACAATGTGATTAAAGTCTAACGTCACGCGTTACGTTTCATCTTTCCAATATATGTGATCCTATTTACAGTCATGTTATGGCAAAGTATTATACCTAGAGATAGGTTTTACTTCTCTTAAATATAATCCAATCAATATAATTTGAAACACTGATTCGGAATAAATAAATAATTTCTTCTTTCTACTAGAGAAAAATTATTGTTTGATAACTTTTACTAAATCTGTTCACTTAAATAATACTACAAAAGTTTTCAAAGGCCATCTTCGCGTAACGAAAAGTGAAGCTAAAGAAAAGCTTTTATAATATAAAAAAATCAAATCGTATAGTATTCTATATAACTTTGTTTTACCTGTTCTTATTCAAATATAACTAAACAATCATTTAATATTAAAAAAAAATATTTTGAAATTCAATTTCCTAAGAAAGCACAAAAATTTACATTTCTATAATTATTTTGATATCTTTTGGTATACACGTTTATTTTAAACTTGACAGTGCAAACTCTTACCGTATACTTAACTAAATTTGGAGAAAAACAAGACTCAATTATTTTATTTTTACTTAAATTCTTCTATATTGAATAGTTCTACTATTACTCGTACAAGATTTATTTATTATTTAACAAACATATAAATTTGGCTAATTTCGTTTTATAATATTTTTTTCTATATATTTCATGTTTGCTCAAAAGGTGGACCATATGAATCTACACAGGTTGCAGATATCCACTCCGAAAGAGGAGTATATGGAACTACGCAATGTGAAGACGTTTTTACAGGCTATTTTTTACGAGAATTGTTTGTCAGACGATTACTCAATCCAATAGGTATGCAGTTCTACATTTTCGGATTTTAAAATCCGACAGATGGGAAATCCTCAGATTGCTAGGCTCGCACGCTAACAACTACGCTACCGGGGAGTTCCATGTTAGGAATATGTGTAAATAATAATATTAATGTGGTCAGTGTTAAGTCATTCATTCAAGATACAATTTAAACGAAAATTCACATTAAATATTAATATTTAGATGAAAATATATTTAAATACAGTGACAATGTTTGACTATATTTAAAATTATTTGAAAAAAAAATGATGAAAAATAAAAAAAAAATAGTGAAAATATCGTGAAAGACTGGTTAAATTTGGTCGTATTCGGGTTGAATCTTTCGCAGTCACTGTCTTTTCATGGGGAGGCATATTTAGTGTTCATCGCTAGTTTTACAAGGGCTATCTTTTGGACCCTCTATAATTTCGGAGCCCTCCTTTTAACATTGCGCACGAGGAATAGCGAGTGAATTAAGTAGAAACATATTCATTAATCATAACCAGAATGCTTTTATGTATTTATTTCATTTCTCCATTTCACGATGTCAGAGAAAAGTTATTCTTTTATGCTGTAAGAATAGTTTTGCTGAAGAGAAAATTTTCGTTATTTTATTTTCTTTGGTTACATTTATATTGATGAGTTGTAAAGAATTGAGACTAGCAAGTCATTTCGAAGTCTTTCTCTCAGTTTTCCATTGTAATGCTGATCAAAAAACGGCTTTGGTGGTAATTTGGAATTGTCTAATGTTCATAGAGTCTTTGGTAAAATATCCACTTCACTTTTATATAATTAAATAATTATAAACAAATATATTTAATAGAAATTTGTTGACGGAAATCATAAGATATTCTAATTTTCTCTTGATTATCTCCATTCCCTAGTAGAAATGTGCATGTTTACTGTAATTTTTGTGACAAATCATTTTAGTAAAACTTTTCCATAATTGAATAAATGAAAGTGTTACCATCGTTTTCTAGTTAATCTACAATATATTAAAATGCTCATTGAATATAAAATTACTTGAATATTAAAATTATACGTAAGCGAGGTGTTTAGATGTTCAAACAATGTTAAAGTAAAAAATGTGCGGAAGTGAGACAAAGCTACAAAAAATGGCATTGGTTGGATAGAAATAGCAATAAAGACAGTCACTGTCCAAAACGATCGTGAATAAAAGCTTATAAAAACATTGTAAAAGAAATAACCGGTTCTTTTTTCTTCAGCTGTACTATTTCAAAGCCGTGCAAAAGAGAATCGAGCGTATTACTAAAGATTTTAAAATCAAAATGACAACCAAATTAATTTGTTGATTGTAGCAATACACTGATACAGCATTATGTTTGTGACCGTACATTAGGGATATATCCTTACTTTGCTTATTTGCAAAGCTACCAAGTTATACATCGATGTTATTTTACTTTTGTGACAAGATCTACAATAACACCATAGATTTCTTTGCAATTTTCTCCCATGTTGTACTTGACTATTGCCTTCCGACGTACAATAGTGCACTTTGTACAATCTCTGAAAATCTAACTGCCATTTGTCGCTTTCATTCTGTATTTATTATCGCTTTTATTACTATGAAAACTGAGGGGAAGACGACATTTTTAAAAAGAGTTTCCCCCATTTGAATCTTCTCTTCTGAACAGTTTCAGCATGAAAGATGTGTCGACAACGACAACACTTTGACGCCACATTATTTTTGAAAACATTATAATGTTTTTTATAATAATATCATAATAGTAACTTAGCTTAATTTTTAATTTTAGCGTGAATAAAATGTTTCTTAAAACGTAAAATATGTTCATCTATAGCACTAGCTATGGGTTTATAAGATATATTTTTATAGGTCCACTGTGGCGCAACGAATATTAAGTGCGCTTAAATGTCATACAGAGAGTTCAACAGTTGTTCATTATTTTCATCATCAATATTTGTAGTGTGCTGTTTTTTTTATACAGCAAATGGGTTTTGTTTTTATTCCCAACATTCCCATCGTAATTTCCAATGCTCAAAATAATAACAATGGTCGACTTAATAAGTTTAGCTTAACTTATATAAATAAGGCTAATTTGTAATATTCGATAGTTTCGTTTACATAGTTGAATAAACATATTTAACTGAGTTACTATTGGATGTGTGAATAATTAAGAAAAACTTACAACAATTAAGTCAAATATCTCGGATCAGTCATTATTATTACACACAGACAGTATAACCTTTATATTATTACAACGGACTTCGACTATAACGGACAAAATTCTCGGACAAATGTGAAAATTAAAACATCATATTAATGTTAAAATTATAATTAATCATAAAACATTTGAAATAACATAAAATAAAGGAATTTCACTAAAAACAACGTCTATTGATTTTATCTATTTGGTCCTTATTTGAATATAAGAATATGTAGTCTAAATCTATGAAATAAAACAAATGTAATTATTTCTAAGTGATAAGATTCTGCATTACACTATGATATATTTATTAGTGACAATATTGAATGATACATTTTATAAGTATGGCCTATCTATGGGAGGAAAAGCTTCTCTAACTCCATGGGTGACTAATCGTATTTTTCTTGTCTATGGAACAGGAAATGCGTCAGCATTGTCGGAAGCTGCAAGTTCTCGCCGGAAACGTGCCGCATGTCCGCCAGAGCGCGAACTGACTAAGACGACATCTATTGATTGCCACTACAAGCCGACATGATTTTTATATTTTTATATAGATTTTTTTACACATTATCGACTTAAAAATGTGATATGGGGTTTTAATTATTTTCAGAGTGTGCACAAACGACGTATAAGCATACAATATCTAAAACACATGAAACTTATCCTAAAATACAATACAGTCATATAACTAGCATTACATTACATTTGACTGGCATTATAAAAGTGATAACAATGATTATTCTTATAAGCTTTTATTTAGTTCTGCTTTTTATGAATATATATTCAGCACCGCGCCGTGATTAGGAGGCGCCCTTGTGCGCTTTTTACGCCCCTAAAGTTTTCCTGAAATAATATTTTTTTTTTTTATTTCATGAAATTACGTTTTTTGTAAAATTAAACCAAAAAATAATTTATTGAATGAAAATTTTATATTGAATATGAATTTTACATGTATAACATTACAGTTCTTTTCTAAATGTTTTACACGAGTCTCTTACAGTTTTTGGTATAGTTTTAGTGTATAATTATGCAAATATCATTGGGCGTAGAAAATACTGGTGAAATTATTTCATTTTAAAAATAAGATGCCCATCATTCTCAGGCTGTGTGGTGCACAATCTGCACACTCGCCCGGAACGGCTCTGGATTTATTAATATTCTTTATAGACCACTCATTATAAATAATACGGTTTGCCAAATTGACTAAATTAAGCGATGATATAGATAAACAATTGAAATCAACTTTGCTACATTTCTCTAAGCATTGGTTTTATAATCCTGGCCACAGTCGACTGGGCAGTCCGAATGTCAAGTTTTAGAGTTGATCTTCTTTCACGAACCTTATGAAAAGTTCAGGATTGCAAGATACTTAAAATCTCTCGATAATATCATTTGTTCAAATTAGAAACCGTGATTTCTTATAGCTTCAAAATACCATCAGATAGTTGTATGTTCACAAGTGTTACTACTGTCTTTCCTCTTGTTTCATACTCGGTTTAAAGGTTTTATAAAAAATATATCCACGCCCGCTGTTTAAAATGGAACATACAGATTTCCAGAACAAGATGAAAGATTTTTATGATATTTCTTTTTCATTATGTCCATTCCGAAAGTGAAGCCTATGAATCTACGCAACGTAAAGATATCCGCCACGAAGGTGGAATATATGGATCTACCCAATGTGAAGACATGTGTTTATAAATTATTTTTCACGATAATTGGTTGTCAAGTAGTTTTTCAACCCAATGGGCATCCATTCCCGCAGTTTTGGATTTCTTTCAATTCAGCCAATGTGGAAATTGAGCCTACAATCACCTTGTTCGAAGCACACACGCTAACCTCTCGGCTCAAATTTGCTGTCGACATTACTCAAGCCATAAGGCCCAGAATTTCTAAATACATATTTCAAAATCATTACACGAGTACAGACGTGTCTAATCCGCAACCTGCGGCACTTCAACGTACGCGCTAATCACCCACACATTAGGGTGCATCCAGGTTGAGCAATGAATAAGCGAACGAAGGCTTATTTTGTACTGTTTTAAGCCTTCGTTTGCTTGTTTTTGGCCCAGCCTGGACGCGGCCTTATCTCCAGGCGTAATAATTACGCCAGTTTATGATAATTATTATCAGTTTTACGATCACGTTGGTGCCGGGAAATTTGTCTTTTAAGATACCAAATGTACGTCACTTTTATTAATAAATTAAAATTATAATAAATAAGCCCAACGTCATCAAATATCAATTAGTACGAAAATAAAACAAAACACAACATTACAATATTTACACAATAAAAGAATACAATGCTCTTTAACGTATCAGCTTATTGCAAAGACTTTCCCTTTATTGTATTTCTGGCAGCGATATCAATCATAATAAAATTTCTTCGACTGTAAAGCAGTGAAATTTTCGCATAGAAGAAGATTCGCAAGTTGTAAAATAAATCGAGATGATTTATTGGAGATTTGTTCGAGCGGAGGACGACAAAATTTCGGGGAAGTCCCGCTTCGATACAACTGCGGCGTTTTTATTTAAAACTAATTTAAAAAAACGGGAAATACAATTAAATATTATTATATCTACGAGTATTTTACTGTAAGTACGAAAGAATATTCTAAATATAAGAACGCTTCAGCGGACCCAACAGGATATGTTGCAATTGCTCTAAGGAGAATATACTCATGAGTGTTAAACCAATTTCTTCAGTATTTAAATTTTTAACTTTATTTTTGCTCTTCTGAAAACTCGTATTTTTAAACTTACGAGTATAAGTTTCTCTATCATAGAGTATAAGTTACTAGATTTTTTTACCCAGCTTTGGCTATGGTAGATTCAAATTCATTCTTTATTCAAATTAAATTTATTCATCCTGTTTTTTTTTCTTCAATACTTGGCTGTTCGCAATACTTTCAGCTTCTTGTTGATCATCGGTGATAATTTAAAAAATTGAAAGTAAAACAATCGATGTATAAATAGCAGCTAAAATAAAATTGTGTAACTGGCCTGAAAGAGTAATGCCAATACGGAGGGTAATAGTTGTGTTTAATGAAGTTGTGTCGGTAATTGAAATGTTCACCATAAATAATAATTCTGTGTTCTGCGTATTAACCGCCAATGCTCTATTTGATATTTTTATGTAGGTACCGCAGGTTTAAGACAATTATTTTATTATAATATATATTAATATTTAAACATCCAAATGGAGAAAAAAATACAAATTGGTTTCACCAGATTGTGTACAAATATTGGGCTATATACATATTTAATTTATAATATTGAAATATTTTTAAGCCTAAATGCTGTTTACACCAAGAATTGCACTCTCGGTGGATCGAATAAATTGAATTGATTTGTACACTGAAACACGATTGCAACTTGACAACCTACAGTAAAAAAATATTCAGTAGTTAAATTTAAGCGGGAATTTTGCGGGAAACTTTCATAAGTAAGCACGTGGTTTTATTGTTTCGTATTCAGCGAGACGATTATAAAAATTGTTCACTCATCCTCAAAACACATTTCGTATTATCAAAGATTTTGTTTGATATTTTTTTGTAATATCAATAAAAATAATCATTCCTATTTTTTGAGACTATTTTTTTGCATCGTATCCGTTCAGACAGTAAATTCTAAAAAGGTATATTTCATTTCTTACAAATTATTATTATTTATTGATGAGATTTTTCCAAAAAACTAACGTATATTGGATTTCCTTTTGTCGGATTCCGTCGATTGTAATAATTATTCCAGTAGGGGCGTATTATTATATAGCCCGGTGGTGTAATGGTTTATTTATTGCTAAAGATATCTGGGGTTCGATACTCATAAACTTTCGCCATTGACAGATAGACTGACTTGTTGGATAGGGAGATGTTATAAAAAGATATTTATTGTATTTAAAAGCAGTGGTGTATTTCTTAATTCTCAGTAACCGGTTCACAGCTTAAATTTTGCAATTATTTTTTTGTCAGATAAAGTTTCATTGACTCAATTGGATCCTTTTGACGTCTCATTTGAGCATAATAATCTTAGTATTATTTTATACCAATCGGCCAAACCATAGATCATAACTCGTAGCACTATTACTTGGCGATTAATACAACTAAAATATTTTTTTAAAAATGTAATAAAGTTTCACCATGTGACATATTTTCCCTTCGCATTCGTCTTCGTTGACTTTTGATCGTCACAACGAAATATATGATACATCAGCCGGTATCGATGGTAACCTCACATGATAGATGAGATACAGGGCCGTATGACCTGGGTCATTCAAAAATATCGGTGATGATTTGCCGCCTTATAATATATTATTTGCGTCCCCGCGTGGTTTGTCCTTTTGGAACGTTTGTATCGATTTTGCTACTTTTGCCGCCGCTTACACGATGCCGCCTTACGCAACCGTATCTCTGCTTTATAGCACGCTACGGACCTGATGAAAAAGTCATTGAATAACTTATTTAAATATTTGAAAGCAGTTGACAAATTAATGTGACCAATAAATCTTCACAGTGTAGAAATCTTTGTGATATTTAGAAAACATAAAATTATTAGCAAGTTTAATACCGACTATCTAAACCATTTAATTGGCGGTATTAATTTATAGTTATTATAGTTAAATGATAAGACACAATCTTATACTGAGTCATAAACAATTAATATTTTCGACTGATGGTGCTTGATGGAAATTGATTTTAAATTC
>JAGVSQ010011187.1:0-12401 GCA_022683975.1 Rhyacophila evoluta
TGACAGATTATTTTTTACGAGAATTGTTTGTCAGACAATTACTCAACCTAATAGGGCAAATTTATAGAAGTAGTAAAACTTCAGTGAAATGTTCTTGTCCGTTTTGAGCGATGTTCATATACAATTTTTTTTTTTTGTTAATAATAAAAAAAATCACAATGTACACAGCTAAATACACGTTACCTTAAAATGAATCAAGTTTTAAATAATTAATGATTTTAGATTTTCATGAAAATAGGAAATACCAAATTTCACAAACCTCATTCATATATATAATTTTATCTTTGAGGGTTAATGCCATTATTTTTCAGCTTATATTTAACAGTTGCGAATAGTGGTCAATGATAATTTATTATGGAGCATCCAACGTCGTAACAAGGTGTAGAAATGATAGGATTTACTTAAACAATTGTTCAATTTTTGGCAAAAAATCATTATGAGCCACGAGGTACATTTCGAATGATATGACTTTATTGATAAACAGAATAGCCCCTGTTGGGGCATTGAAAATTCTCAATTGATACACCGACGACAATTAGATTGTGGTAAAATGAATATATTGTGAGACATTTGTGATGACTATCATTTAAAAAAAATGTCTTTTGTCGGAATTGGATCAATTGAGCCTACAGAATGATGTCACATCACGCACAGCTTGTGCTACGATACAAATTTTGAATCTTTTCCATGTCCTGGAACATAAGACGCACCCTACATATAAATTTTAAGTTCCATCACTTATAATATATATGGAAACAAACAAGTCATTTTACGGTTGAATAGAACTATATTATAATTTAGATTACAGTAACTAATATGTATACCATACATTTATGATTACTCAATACTATTAATTCCAAATGACAAACTTTGGAGCGGTAATCTTCATACATACTATATAAGAAGCTGAGAAATAATGTTAATTTCTAAACTTTTCCAACCGTCTGAGCTTTTCAAACCTATTAAATGTCTGAGTGAGTGATAGAAAATGTAACATTATATTTGAGCTTTCGCATAGGTCCGTATCAAGACAGTAAACTACTTTTGGAAGCGAGATTTTAGATTAATATTTGTATGTAAATCAATTAAAAAAAAAAAAATTCCATAATTTGAAGAGTTATTCAATTTGTTGTTAGTCATTTTTCTCAATTCATTCGGCATCCAGTTTTGGACAATATAAATAACATTACACCAAAAAAATGTAATCACCAAAACCGTTAATTAATGATTTGGGTCAAAATAATGCATAGACGAACAGTCATATAATATTTGTTTTATAATTTATTTTCTTATTCATTTATCGTCTCCTTGATAGCGTAGTTGGTAGCGTGCGCGCCTACCGATTCGGGGAATGCGGGTTCGAATGCCCATCTGTCGGATTTTGAAAATCCTAAAAATGTAGGACTGGATGCCCGTTGGGTTGAGTAATTGTCTGACAAACAATTCTCGTGAAAAATAATCTGTCAAGACATCTTCATACTGTGGATATCCATATACTCCTCTTTCGGGGTGGATATCTTCACACAGTGTAGATTCATATGCTCCAAGTTGGGAGCGAACATGGTATAAAAAAGAAAAAAAAATTAAGAAAACTAAATAAAATTGATGAATGGAGGTTATTTTTCCTGATCGCATATTTCACAAACCATCTTTTTTTCAAAATTAAAATCTAAATATAGGCGCTAATTTGGCATTTTTAGCTTACACCCTTTGGCTAGAATATGTATTAAGTTGTATACATTGCGATTATAGAATAAAAGTTATTTTGAAAAATTGAGGGTTATATCCTTTTTCCTCCCCACAATCGATATGGATCTCAACAAAATGAAAATTATCACTATTATAATCTAGTATAAATGGATCTTAGCATCAAATTCGAAGGGCGTAATCTTACTTCTCTGCCGCTTCTTTTTATAACGCTTATTTTGCATGGCATTAAAAAGGGCTAATTTTATTTCTCGTCACCAACGGTATAAAAAGGCCAGGATGCCGTCCTGCCACTTTGTTAACGTATGACTTATCTTTCAAAAATTAAAAAAACATAATAGAGTTTGATTATTAGCATGCAATCAATTTTTATTTCTAATATTTATAAACATTCAATCTACTAATATTAAAAAATATTTCCTTTAATGTAACAAAAAAATGGGGACATTTAAAGCAATACCTTAATGCCTTGTACTTTTGTTCTAAAGACTAAGCCACTGCTAGTCCCTGAAAGTAATTTAATGGTACTTATCATTTAAATAATTAAGGGCAATATAATATCTAGGGATGGACCTGCCTACGAGATAGATTGCGTTTCTTATTCATCTTCAAAATGAATTATTTCTGATACCTCGTTATGTTATGATATTAATGTATTGATTCAGAGCAATAAGCTTATGCCTCACAGAATAAGCCTTAAACACAGCCTCCTGCATATTACGATTGCTTATATTTCAGATATCTACATGAAATATAATTAATTGCTTTCAGAGCTTTCTAATAGGATTAAAATATTATTCTGAAATTATTAAATAAAAAAGCTGAATCATGAATTTGAAATACAGCTTTATTGTATAAAATAACTAGCTTTATTAGATGGATTGGTCTGGGATAGATTCAAACTCATTTTTTATTTAAATTGATTTTATTCGTCCCGTATTAAAGTTTATTTCAATAATTGACTGTAACAACAGCAAATTTGTCTCGCTGTTAGCGTAGTTGGTAGCGTTCGCACCTAGCAATCCGCGGAATGCGGGCTTGATTCCCCATAACTATGTAGTATTTTAAATAAAATGTAAAACTCTACCTTTACCATAATTACGTAAAGTAAGTATAAAATTTCTTTTAAAATTGAAATAACAAAATACTATCGCCTCAAAACATTTTTAAGTAAGTGACTATATATTATTCAAATAAAACATAAAAAATCTACGTATACCACAATTATTTAAATTGAGTATACAATGTCCTAGTATTAATTTATGTGAAAATGTGAGCACTTCAATGTGTGCGCAACTGTCTTGTGAGAACTTGTCATCCGTGCAGTTGTCTATGCGTGCACTTGTCTTGTGAACACTTGTCCGGTGTGCAGCTGTCATGCGTGCAGTTGTCATGGAAAATATACTCCACTCTCAGACTTTAAATACGAATAATATTTAATATAAAAGATTAGTACTTTATTCGTTATTTTTATATTTGAACAAGTCGTTTTTGTATTCAATATTACTATACAAATGAAAAAAAAAAGTTTTATTTTAATGGCTTGTACTCATTTCATTAGTGAGATATTTTTTTAGTCACACATATTAAACACGAAAATCTTTTATTGCTATCGATTCAACTGATTTCATAAAATCAATCGAATCGGACATGCCGATTTATAAACAACTCTAAAATATTCCGAATTATCCCATGTGGCCGCTCCCATTTGGAATCAGAGAGGTACTCGAGAACAAATTTGAACCCATAGGACTGATGTATGTGACATTTTATGTAGTCTTGTGAACAGAAATATAGTCAATCATTTGTTTCTTTACAAATCATAAAAAATATAGAAGAACATAAGAGAATGTTTCAATGCTGGAGTCAACTTTTTTTTTCTCATTTTTCGTATTATTCACGTATTTTTTTCTAGTCTAAAAATGTATGACACAATTGTAATGACTTCCACATAACATTTATAAATCTATTGAATATTATTATTTAAATAATTAGTAACATTTTATTAAAAATAAAAAAATGGCTTTGAAAATAAGCCGACAAGGCACACGGACGTACATGTATGTCCATACTCCTCAAAGGGTTAATATTTCAAAATTGTACTAAAGCACAAAGTTTCACAAATGTACAAATTCTATTAGCAGGACTTAAGCACGTAACCTTCAATAGTAAGTAACACTCAATCTAGCGTGCTGATCTACTCAACGATCAAATGACAAGTTAATTAGAATAGGAAATAAATTAATAATGTAATTAATTCAAATGAAATTTTAATAAAAGTTAATTTGTTTTATCTTAGAAATAATTTTCATTAAACACTTCTATAGTATTGAATATAAAAAAATCGACTTATATATGTCACACCTCAAAGAATTGTGAAAAGTATATTATATAATTTTTCAAAAGATTTTTTTATTCGGACAAAAAACTTTGTGTCTTAGATAATTCATTTAAAATATATTATTAATTATTCATACAATTCAAATGACATTTGAATTATTGTTTTTTTATTGTGTTAGTTGAAGTTAGAGTAACGGCTTTGAAATAAATTTGTTAATTAATTAAAATAAAATAATGATCGTTTGGGCGTCCGCCATTTCGGTAGGTCAGCATAGCGTTCGTACTCACTAAAGTTGATACAGATTCTACTGTCAGAGTGATAAATGATTTGTGTAGCTACAAACAGTGGCAGCCCGTCACAAACAAATTATATTTATTAATTAATTTTCTCTACAATTATTCCACGGATAAAAACAAACGCAAAAAAAGAAACGAAAAACAATTAAATCCGATTTTTTTAGTAGTTTTTAATAAGAGATTTTGATATATTTCTTTTTATACCATGTTCGCTCCCAACATGGAGCATATGGATCTTCACAGTATGAAGATATTCATTCTGAAAGTGGAATATATGGATCTCCGCAATGTAAAGACGTCTTGACAGATTATATTTCACGAGAATCGTTTGTCAGACAATTACTCAACTCAATGGGCATCCAGTCCTGCATTTTTCGGATTTTTAAGCTCCGACAAATGGGGATTCGAACCCACATTCCCCGGATTGCTAGGCGCGCACGCTACCAACTACGCTACCGGGGATATTTATAACAAATAATTATAATTCATTTATTATTAGCCTTTCCTTTACGTAATGAATTCAGTTATTGAATTCAACGCTGGGTAATTTTACAAACACTTAATATATCGACTTTGTAAAGGAAAACGGACGTAACCCACATAAAATAAATTATACAGGAGGCAAATAAAACGTTCGTTTAATGATTTCGAGTCAATACTAAAAACATTACATAGGCACAACCTTGAAATGCATGAATTCTACAACTGGTGTTTTATTTACTTAATACGATATTAATTTAATAAGTTATTTAAGAAAAATCAAAAAATTGGGTTCTTTTTCCTGGTCGCGAATTTCACAAGGCATCGTTTTTTCAATTTTAAAAGCTAAATCTTGACATAAATTCGGCATTTTTAGCTTATTTCATTTTTATAAAACGTGTTTTAAGCTGTATACATTCTGATTATCGAATAAAAGCTATTTCAGAAAATTTAAGGTTACATCCTTTTTTCTTTCCATAGCCGATATAATAACACAATAGTTTTCTATGTAACATAACATATGAACATAATACATCGATTTTTTTTATCTTAAATTTTACTCATTTTTTGTACATTAATTTTACCTTCATAAATCACAGCTAGGAGGTTTTTACTTAATATTTACCAAACAGTTTGACATGTTTTAAGTTTACTGACAGCAAATAAACATAGATGGCTAAGTATTATATATGACAGTAAAGAAAACATCACTCTCACGACCGTTTTGCTTTAAAAGGACCCGTAATTAGAAAATTGTAATGATAAACCAATCATTTCTCAGTTTCTAATATTATTATAATTACTCTTCTTTGTACATAAATATATTTTATTTTGCTTACACAAAAATATTGAAACGCAATCAAAATGTATCACAAATTATGTCATATTATTTATTTGATTGATAAGTATGCCTTCCTTACACAGAAAGCGACTCGACATAGAGCAGTAGGTGACCAATCATAGCAACGGGTGCCTCGCTGTGATTGGTCACTTGCTGTCGTCGTAGTCAAGTTTCTCTCTGTGTAGGGTAAACATCAATATTTCTTATGGTAAATTAAATTTCTTCTTTGAACTTATTTTTATTTATGTTTTCTTAGTGTATTGAGCATCCACTCTTGCATTTTTTTAAATCTTTCAACTCTAGAACTCAAACTCGCAATATCCAGCACCAATTATTTTTTATTACTATTCCATATTCGCTACCAAAGTGGCGCATATGGATCTACACCCTGTGAAGATATTCATTCTGAAAATGGAATATATGGATCTCCGCAATGTAAAGATGCCTTGACAGATTATTTTTCACGTGAATTGTTTGTGGGACAATTTTTCAACCCAATGGGTATGCAGTCCTGCATTTTCAGATATTTAAAATCCGACCAGATGGGGAATTGAACCCGCATTCTCCAGATTGCTAGGCGCGCACGCTACCAACTACGCTAACCGGGGGGGAGACATCGAGTTACTCTCTGTTTAAAAGGTCTACTACACTACACAATTTCAAGGCACCCTTACCCGTACTAAGTGCGGTCTAATAAGGCACTTAAATTACATACAAGAGACCACGCCCACTCTGCAGTAAGAGCACTCAATATTGTATAGTATAATAGGCCTTTAAGGAAGACATTAATCTCTTTTATGGTAAACTCGATTCATTCTTTGGATTTATTTTTATTTATATTTCCCCAGTCTTAGTCAATTGGGAATCCACTGTATTTATTTATTTTTTAATTGTATCAACTATCCAACTCAAACTCGCAATCTCCTGGACCAAATTACACACAATTAATTTTTAACCACCGAAATGACGACTTAGTATAATGCAGAAGTTCTGAAATCAAAATAACACAAGAATAAAAAGGTTTTTCACCATAACACAAGCAATAATTTATTATAAAAACCTTCCCAAGAATTAGGTAATGTATTTACGTGCACATTCCGCATTAAAAAGGGTTCATGCAATTTATTGTCCCCACTTTTTTCTACGCCACTGTTTAGTAGCTGCGGGTATACGCGTGTCTGAACGGGTATATGTATAAGTATTTATATTATATCAGGGCAGCAGGTAAACAACCAGATTTGATAACGAACATTTTCTTTGATTTATTAGACACGATTCATTACGTATTATTTATCGTTTTCTACTTAACTTTTGCTTCGTTCACATCTTGTTATGATTATCTTGTACAAGTAAGTTCTTTTGCAAAATTCTCTCGATTTCTCTCGAATTCATTTTACCGGCTGTAACAATGTCCGATATTTTAATAAAATCAACCGAGAATAATTTACTCGCCGAGAATAATTAATTTTTAATTTACGATTTTATTAGATGAAATTAATTGAAATCTGACATTTAAAATTTCAATTTTGAGTATAGTTTCTATTCCTTACAAAGAACGGAAAGTTATCTTGTAAAATATATAAAATCTGCCAAATATCATTTTTTTAATATACGTAATCAATTTCTATTTAATTAAACATTTACGTTACGCTTTATTCAATAAAAATTGAATTTATTTTTGCAGACGTTACTTAAATTTTAATAATAGCTTTTATCAAATTTTCAAAAAGTATTCTGTTTTATTTATAAACTTGAAACTCGTATAACACGGTATTTTTACAGCACGGTTTCGTTATAATACGGCTGATTAGTTGTGGCATATATTTGTACAAGACCCGAGCTACGAAAGCAGAGCGACAACAGCAAAGCCTCGTCAACAAAGATGCAAAATAGCTATAAATAGGTGAGTAAGTGAGTGATCAATTTGTTGTGACGACAACGTGTTAGCGCGCTGCCAAATATGCTCACTTGCTTGCTCCCATATTTATAATTGTTTCGCATCTCTATTACTGACGGTTTATTGCTGTCGCTCCGCCGTCGTGGCATCTATATATTCGGCCCAACACGGTTTTAGAAAAAAAAATGAATTAAGAAGTCTGATTTGGACACCACTAGATCATGTCATGACAAAAATATTTTATTAATCATATTCAACTAGATTCAAAGTCGAAAAAATAAAAAAAGTCTACTTTAACTGCTTCCTGGAAAAAAATGTAGCTAAAATTAGTCACTGGAAAAAATGTTGTACTACCAACAGAATATGAAGAAGACAAGAGACGTTCATCGTGGTATTGATGGAGAAGGCTTTAATAATCTCTATCGATTCAATAATGAAGAACCGTACTTTTAACGAAGAAAAACTAGTTTAAATATTAGACAAACTTATTATGATGCTCAAAAAGCAGTTGAAGCGAAGCAGTTACATGTTTCAGGTTAAAAACATCAAATGAAGTTTTGGGGTTAGCTGATAAATTAGAACTTCATTTCATAGAAATTGATCTTATAACGGAAAGAAGTTTGATTTTATAGAGGGAGTTACAAAATTACTTAGCTCCTTATCATGAAATACATAAAGATTTACACGCTAAAAGCAGACAATCGCTTATTAAGCTGGATTAAAAGATTAAATCTGAAAATTCCCAAGAGTCTTCCGATAATAAAAACTTACAATCCATCTTGAAAAGCAGTTGAATAAATAGGATTGTAAGTGATAGTCATGATAAATGATCTATATTATATGATTATTTTAAATAGGCACGCAAACGTATATTTTTTAATACTGTTATCGGAAAAAATGTAGAACACAATTGAATTTTAACATTCTTTTGAAACGCTGAACTTCAAGCCTCTTATAGCACGAATTCGTATTAAATGACGTTTTCCTCGAACCGTATTACCATGTTATACGAGGACGCAATGTATTAAAAAATATGTTATTTATTTTAATATCGCCCAAATTCGTTGGTGTAAAAAAAAATGGCACAATTAAATCTTGTTACATCTATACATTAAATTTATTTTCGCGATAAATTTCTTTGTAGTGAGACCTATGAGCCTCTTGAATTCCCGTGTTTTCACAAGCCATACCAGCATCTGTAGATAGTATTTAGTAACCTAACATAACAGCGAAATTCGGTTTGCTTGTATAATTATCAGTTCAGTTTTATCAGACTTTTCGATGCATCTTCAACATGTGGCTAAAGTATCAGCTTTGTAACTGTACGTTTCAAGTATCAATTGATTGAGTGGTTCATCCGTGCATCAGACAACAGTTTTTGTATTATCCATCTACCATTTTTGCTCCAAAAATAAAGCATATGGATCTACACAATGAGTCGAAATCCACTCCGAAAGCATAGTATATGGATATCCACAGTGTGAAGACGTCTTGACAGATTATTTTTCATGAGAATCGGTTTTTAGACAATTGCTTAACCCAATAAGCATTCATTCTGGACTTAAAGTTTTTTTTTTAATTTGAGAGATTTGGGAATTGAACGCGCATTCCCCGGATTACTAGGTACGCACGCTAACCTCTACCCTACCAGGAAAACAGTACTTTTAGTATCCATAAACATTGTATTATATATTGTATGATAATTTCTATTTAAAACTTTAGTTGCTGCAATTTTTTTCAAAATTTTAGAATGCAAGCTAGAAACTGTGCCATTTTTAATTAATATTTGACAAACTAAAATAGGCTCTTTTATTTTTCGACCAGCATTAAATTTCAAAAAAAAAATGAAATACAATGATTAATAAAAAAACAATCGTTCTTAGTGTTCTTTACTGTTATTACAAAAGTGTTCATTGTTTAGCAGTCAAGAGGTTAAATCATTACACTATCCCGGAAAAAAAATTACCAATCTAGACAAAATAAAACTGATACAAACAAAAGTGTTTTTGTTTAAGATTTTACTGTAGGTAGTTCTAGAACGGAAAATGAGAAAAAAAAACAATTTTCTTTCTATAATCCTTTTTTGGCATCACAGGTCAAAGAATCTGCTTGGAAATTATTACTTAGCTCTGACGTCGGTGGAGCATTTCGTTTGTTTGAAATATTTTCGTGTTTTTTTTCTCTTTTCGTTGTTTCATTACATTTTTTTGCAATAATTCTTCTTCATGAATGCGGGCTCAAGTACGCCTGTACAAATTTACGGTTGTTGGTATACTTCTAAATAAAGTTCTTTCGCGAAAAGCAGTGGCATGCCATCACATACGGACCACAAAGGTAATTTAACTAAAAAATATCACTCATAGTATCATAACAATATTGTCTCCCTGGTAGGGTAATTGGTAGCGTGCGGGCCTAGCAATCCGCGAAATGCGAGTTCAATTTCCCATCTGTCGGATTTTGAAAATCCGGACTTAATGCCTATCGAGGTGAGTATTTGTCTGACAAACAATTCTCGTGATAAATAATCTGTTAAGACGTCTTCACATTGCGGAGATCCATCTACTCTACGTTTAGAGTGGACGTAGTAAGATTAATCAAACAGGTTTTAATTGATGACAATTAATACAGACAATAATATAAAGTAAAGCAAAAAAGATCATTCTGATAACCTTATAAATATATTTAAATGTATTAAATTGAAACCACAAAATGGAATATTCTAATTATTGGGTAATTTACATTTATTCCCGGGATATTACCGTCATTTAAAGTAAATCGCTTCTCGATATTAGAGCTCTGAGATATGCTTGAGGGCACAATTAGGTACTTGATTATTTTTATAATAATACAAATACTTTCAAAAACTATTTGTTTACATTGTGGTTAATTTCTTTTTGAGAATTACACTTTTTTAACCTTTTAAATGCTGGGAGGTAATCATTTGACGATATCCGGAGGGCCGGTAATGTCTTTGAAAAATCAAAACTTAATAAATACATACATTTATAATGGCAATATGTCGCATCTTGATACTTCACCATAATTCCAAGTGATATCACTATCCTTTTATAATATTTAATTATTTAAAACAGTTAATCTTGGCTAGATATTGAGTGTAAATTTCAGCGCATATACGCGTTTATTTTCTATGGCCAGCCTGCCGTGCATACAATTATAGAGCGCGTTAACGCGTTTATGGCATGGAACCGGTTAAGCACATCATACCAACGAAAAGGGTAATAATTGTAAAATGGGACTCAAGTCGTAAATAATTAATTTTAATTAGCAATTATACTTTTATATGTTTCGATGATATTAATAGTATTTTTGCTAAGAAATCAGTTTCCTAGAATCGCCGAAATTGTCTCAACCCGCCAGTGGCGAACCGAGAGAGGTACCACGGCGTGAGAAAATAAAAATGTTATATAGGAACCCTGCGGATGACAGTGGGAACAAATATCCAACAGCTTTGTCCCACTTTTGACAGGTGGTGTCCTCTAACACGACTTTATTACCCCTGCTATGTAATCTTTTATTTTTTAAGTCCTCGTTCTCCTCAAACGACACCAGCCACCTTTCACTTGGTATATGATAGCCACACAGAATAACACTTTAAAAATAATAATTATGTTCATTCATACGCGGCGTGCTTAGATAGCGTCTCCCCTGTGGCATGCTAGCGAAAGCTCCAAATAATTTTTTTTCAGGAAAGCTTTAAGATTTTTTTTCAGGAAAACTTAAAAAAAATATTTTTTACATAAAATTTATAATGTATATTATTATTATATAGCAAGTAGATAAAGTGAATATTTTTTTTCATGTATGACAGAGTTACTCAGATTCTTCTCAAGCAGTTTACATAATAATCAGTCTAAACCATAGGTTCCCAAAGTGGAAAGTATTGTACTCCTGTGAGCGCTGAAGCCATATATCAATTTGTGGATTCGGGAGCATTTCAGGGGCGTTTAAGCGGTCTTGGTGTATGTATGTAGCTTTGTGTAGAAGAAATTAATATTTTTATATTACACGAAAATTAGAACATATTATAGATGTGAAAATGTCGACTTCAGGAATGGCGTATGTGCATCTCCGCAATATAAAAATAGATACAGACCGATTTTTTTCATTAGAATTGGTTGTTAATTAAATTGCTCAACCCATTGGGTTAGTTAAACTTTTAATACTGCTACTATTTTTTTGTTATAACAGTATTTTTTTCTTATATATCAGTTGTGGAAAGAAAAAGGACATAACTCATACATGACTAATTTTACAATAGTCACAAAAACATATATTTAATGATTTTGGGTCAAATTCAAAATACTGAATAAGACACCTTAAATTACATGAAGTCTAAAACTGACATTTTATTTACCCAATCTGATATTAATTCAATAAATTATTTAAGAAAAACCAATAATACTGATATAGTAAAAGTCCTTTCTCCCGGGCGCAAATTTTATCAGCCTCCTTATTCAAACTTAACAGTTAAATTTAGATATTAATCTAAAATTTTCAGCTTAAATTCTTTTGATAGAACCTATTCTAAGCTGTACACACAGTGACTATCAAAAGAACCAATATTTTTTTAAGCTAAGGGTTACGTGCTTTTTCATTATCGTTAAGTAAAATTATATATCTGCTTTATTTATACTTCAGGAGTTCTAACCATAATCATCATTTGTGATTTTCAAATCCAGTTTTCATAGTGTTTTATTGCCGTTGAGAACTTATCAGTCTTTAAATTCTAAATTATTTAAAACTAGTAAACTTCCATATGCAATATCACTGCTAGCGACCCGGGTTTTGCCTTTCGGCATCTTCAGGCTACATTATATG
>JAGVSQ010011189.1:0-12400 GCA_022683975.1 Rhyacophila evoluta
TAGTTTCATTTATATACATATATATATATTAGAAAATTTATACTATTATAAAATAGTGATAATTATATGTGGCTAAATTATTCTAGGAAGTATTATTATATAAATATATATGTATTTATATTATTTAATTTATACTTGATAAAAAATATAATGTATTTAGTGAAATTGAATGTGAAAAGAACGTATTCTTCTATTGTAAGATGTCATATCGATGCTTAATCTGCAAACCAGCTAACTCCACCCATAGTGGAAAAACCGATTTTGATGCTTTAATTTTTCTACCGCATACAGAACGTACAAAATTCGCAAAAAATTGAAATACATAAAATCACCTACACACGCCAGTCAGGACCATGCTGCAACATACACATTTGCAACTTTTTTTGTTGCTCCTGAGCATTTCGCACAAATGGAGCTAGCTGGTTTTCAGATTAAGCCATAGATATAATAAACATAATGAATGCAATTTAGTGTGATCATAGTTGTCAATTGAATGTTAAATATATTAGAGTTTAATATATGAAAAAAATTAAATGAAAGATATAATGTATGAAACTATAGTTCACTGTTTAACGGACAAAATTAACTAAAAGTAGAAGATTTGCACGGTCGAGATGGTAAGCATGCACGCTTTAGAGTTGCATCTTGCAGGACCAAATCCTGTATCTACATTGAAATAAATAAATAACACAAATGTCTAATAGATTGAGAGATTGGCTGGCTGCACATTCTTGTGAAAAAACAAGATAAGTTTGTTTATTTTAGGGATCTATATATTCCATGTTCAGAACAGATTTGATAACTATGATTTTATTTAGAATAAACCTTTTTATCTTGTTGTCTTTCATCTTCTTCTTCTTTACACCATATGATTGGGCCATGAGCAATGATTACATGCCGGCACGTACAAAAGGTTACTAATTATGTTTCAATTTCTATTAAAATTATTGATCAGTAATTTTCCAGAAATATCGGGAAAAAAAGGTGTGTAACTTAATAAAAAGAGGAAGGCCATATCACCCGGAGATGTGACAATTGGATAGATCCGATTCAATCCACAACATTCGAAAAACAGACCCAAAAATCGCTGAATTAGTTAAATTGCGGAAGTATGCAATTTAAGGCTCTCTTAAATCACCCAGCAGTGAATTGTTACAGGTTTATGATTGGGAAAAGTGTACATCTTAAAATCGAAGAAATATCATTATTGAGTATTGGCATTATAATGTTTAAGTCTGCTAATAAAATTATTTTATTTTAATTCTGCTATATTTGTATGGAAGTTCATTTTAATTAATGTTCAAGGCAGGACCTTGCTATTTTCTTGCCATTTTACTGTTTTCTACAATTTTTATGATTAATTCCATCAATTATAATTACTAATCATGATGGTATCTATGGTCTATTACAGGAAGTGCCTAGGTCAAGTTTATTATTTTTTCAGTTTAGGTGATTGTGTATTATAAAATACATATATTGTATCTCTTAAAATGGATAATTACGCTGATTTATATTAAAAGAATAAACATTTTAAAGTGCTGATCAAAAGCAGTAAAAATAATTAATATCTGACATGGGCACTTCTGCCATCAAAGCATAGATAATTGAAATGTATTTATCTGTTGAAGCCTCCAATGTGACAATTTTGTCAAAACGGTATTTTTGCATTATCTATTTCTTCATATTAGATGACATAGTTTGATAAAGGCTCCAATATTTCTTGTAGCACTTAAATTAAAATATAATAATAAAATAAAAACCTCCAATTCAAGAAGTCTTATTATGAAAAGATACAGTTTTTTCACTGTTCTGTAAAATTTAAATTTTGTCATTTCGGAGGTTTTAACAACTCAACAGCGTTTTGTTGATATCTCTTGAATAATGGATAAATATTTTTACTAAATGAATTGACTGGATAATTAATACAGCATTTCCATGTCTCATTCATAAAATATCCACCAATCACAGTGGGCAGTATTATTCTAAATATAAAAAAAGCAATAATAAATAAAAAAAGACAAATTGCAAACTAAATTATTATGAGGTGACTTGAAAACGACAAAACTGTGTGTCACTCTGAACAGCTCACTAAACGGTTTGAAAGAATTGCATAAATTTTGTCAACGGACACAGCATTATAATAAATGATCTTTTGTTTGCTTTTTTTAATTATCGTTAATACAGAAATATCTATACCATTTTTTGACATATATTAATCATTTTTCATTAAATAAACAGTTTTTAATTAGATTAATATATTTGACGAGGGACATTCTATGTAACAGACATATAAATAATGAAAAAAATCAGCATTTATATGGTTACTTCCATTTTACAATGGAGAATATATTTAATTATGATTTTGCAGGTTAGGTTACCTGTAATAATCGCATATGATTGCATGAAAATCAAAGTGATGGTTCTTGTACTGAAATATTACCGACTCGAAACTGATAAACACTTAACGCTTCTTCCAAGTTTCTTCTTCATGCCAAGACCTCAACTTTCAGGATGAGGTGGGTGGTAGAGAATTAAAAAAGAATGAGTCACATGCAATTGTAATAGTCAATTGTAACCTGTAGAATTAAAAATTAATAATATGTACATGTTGATGTGTATATTTCTATCTATTATTTGCAGTAATAAAGCTTCTAAAGAGTGCAATTTATTTGTGTTTTATAGACTGTTTTTTTATTATTTTAAGTATGTAATAAGACATTGTTGTCGCAACAAATATAGGATTTAATATAATTTGGCACCTTAGAAAATTAGGTGCCAAAGAGCCTAATATTGTGAGAGGCTCTTAGGTCTCTATCTTGTTTATGATATACTGTAATTGTTAAGTTATTTTGTGTTCATTTTTTTACATTAAAATTAAATTAACGATTGTGTAATGTAAGGTAAATATTTACGCTGAATTCACCAAATCTGTGTCTTGCTTGCATAATGACACGTGTCATATCATAAATATGACACTGACTCATATTGAAAGTAGCACAGTTGTTGATATGTAAACACCGCTTGTAAAAATATTATATAAGATTAAAATCGTAACAAAATGTATAATGTTTGTCATTGAATACGTAATATAAAAAATGCAATATTTATTTTTGTTTTATTTAAATCTACGCAACTGAGAATTTAAGAATGGTTGAAATTAATGGACCCTGTAAGAAAAATTACAGTGGAAAATAAATGGATATGAAAATTGGAACTGATCTCCTAATTCTTGACTTCTTGAAAATGAGAAATACCCGTTTGTGATTTTAGAAATGTATTCATAAAGACGTGTTCAAATGTTTTTTTCAAAAGATCTGAATAACATGCTTCCTCTTTTAAATATATAGGCAACCCTCGACTTTCACACGTTTTTTAAAGATATTTTTCGATAATATTTAATTTAGCTAATATTTAAAGATTGGTTGATTTAAATTATATGCTGGTAGTTAAGCAATATTGTAAAGAAATAAAACTTCTATTTAAAGCATTATTAATCCAAGGCAACGCTCCAGAACACCGAAAATCTCTGTAAAATTTATATCCAGAAATCAAAGTTGTGTTTCTTCCTCCCAATACTACTTGCCTCAGACAGTTCATGGACCAAACAGTGATAGCTACCTTTAAGCGATATTATATGAAGTCAATAATGAATCAGGCCATCAAAGAAACTGGCAGGGAAGGTAGGCCTACATTAAGAGATTTTTGGAAGAACTATAATATATGCATCGGAATAAATAAAATTGGAGACTCATGAGCTGAAATAAAAGAGACAATAACGCAAGGTTCCTGGAAACTCTGAAAACACACATGGAATAGTTAGCCCCGTGAATGAATTAATATTGGACGTCTACAACGAAGATGTTAATGAGTTGATTGGATATCAAATGAATACTTAATCGAGCAATAAGAGTTAAATTAAATACACAAAATACTGGTTTTTTTTACACCCCTTTACTTTTGAATATTCAACATTTGCACACGTTTTCAGGAACCAATTATGTGGGAAAGTATTTGATAAAATTTAAAGATACCGGCATGACCTGCAAGAAAACAAAGATTCATGAAAGTCATGTGATTCATATATGGAGCAGATTCGGATAAAGAAATGAATTCGATAGGATTAAGGGTATAAACATCAAATACACATTTTTAACAAGTTTTTTTTTATTTATTAATACTATGTACAGTCATTCGTGTGATGTCAGAATGAGGCAAAAATCATCTTTCATCTTTCATGGTTACATCATAAATATCATTATGTACGAATTGTTTTCATTATTTTTTTTCTCATTATAATTAATTCACAATATTCCTACGACCTAACGCTTATAATTGATAAATACCAAAAACTAGCTTTTTAACATTTTTTTTCTTCATTAGTCTCTGCAAACTATCCATAGGCGATCCTAGTCTAGTTAGAAAAATCTATTTCTCTGTTCAAAATCTATTATTTTCTTTATGGTTTTTAATATACGTAGATTCAACGAATTGACAACACACCGTCAGACAATTTTTCCAATAAAATGAACATAAAACCATTGAAAACAAGTATTTATTATTAAGTAATCATAAATAAGATATATGAGGGGTATTTCCAAAGCAAACTTATTCTAATATGCCAAAATGTAAAGGAGAAGATTTTGAACAAGTATTTTTTGTATAAAACAACCATTTAGCATGCAAACCAGTAGGAAAATTCAATTTCAAAAACATTGAAAACAAAAATAAACGTTGAAAAACATGTTATATAGTTATTTTATACAAAAAATCTTTTCTTTCAAATTTTGATAGAGTGGAATACGTTCACTTTGGAAATAATATAATATTTCACTTTTGAGTGGCACCTCACAAAAACCATTATTAAATAAAATTTAAGAACAGATCTGTGCAGTGGATAAATCAAGAATATAGAGAAGTCTTCAGTAAAGGCAGTAAAAATTTTATTGAAATGTATTCCAAAGCAGAATCGTAAATATTGCGATATTTGAAATTTTTCATTTCGTAAAAAATTGTCGAATAAAGTATCGTTTTTTTACGTTTCTCTATGAATTGATATTTACTAATCAGGTATCGCCTTTTGGCATTTTCAGGCTCTATTTATATGAACAAATGCAAATATAATATTACATTGCTTATACGCCGAAAGATGAAAATTGGGTGATAATAAACATCCATAACGATGACCTAAAGTGCAATGTTGCTAACTCCACTTTTAGCTGAAAATGACTTAATACCATCTCGTTGCATCATGCTATATGATGTCCCATATTAATTTGACAACTCAATGTTGTTTAAATATATCGAAGAAATGTTTTATTTTCAGATCTGTCAAAATTTGTCTCGTAGATAAGCAATTCTATAAATATATCGTTTAAAAAGTGTTTTTTTGTATAAAAATAAATGACAATTAGTTTTTACACTCTGCTATAAAATGTCAAAAACTGAGTAAGCAAATTTGCACTAACCCATCAATATAGGAAAAAAATAATTTTTGGTTTAAAACCAAGTACCATGGATTCATCAATTTAAAATCATTCTTGGAAAATATATGATTTAAATGATTTATTTATTAACCAATACACAAATGGAACATTTGTTGATGGCTTTTTTGGAATGCTTTTATATTACATCCTTTTGTCCAGAAATGGAGTGCATCCAACTCCTGGTAATGTCATATTTTTTGTTAGCACTGTTCATACAATGGAAAATAATTTTAGAATTAATAATTAATGTGGCAAGTTAAAAGATATATTTCAAAATGGTTAAATGACTTCCATAAAATATATTAAAATTGTCTGATGGTTTGGTGTCAATAGTGTGTTATACAAATATCAAACAAAGATTAATAATATAGATACATAAGGAAGATTATTACAAATAGAGAACAAGGCGATAGAAGAAAAGCACAAATAATTCCCATTTATTGTTACACATTTTATATAATACAATAATAGGAAATGTAATGATGTAAAAAAACCAATTGTTTGTAAATCATCGAAATTTTAATAAATTATTAAACAAATTTGTTAAAAGCTTAATGGTATTGAAATATCGTCGTATTACTGGCAAAAGACGTTAAAGTAAAAATATGAGTTTTGAAATAATCGAGTTTTCATGGTTGTCTCTCTTTTAAATACATTTTACGACAATTTTTTAAGGTATAATGTATATACATAAAGAAATTGTAGTAAAATGTATTTAACAGAGAGACTCAACCATTAAAACTCGATTATTTCAAAACTCACTTTTTTACTTTAACGTCTTTTCCCACTAATACGACGATATAATAGTTGACTGTTGATTTGAGGGGGGTATTTTCAAAGTGCGCTATTACACTATGTCAAAATTTAAAAGATAATATTTTGAACACAATTTTTTTTAAAACCACCACAACATGTTTTTCAATGTTTATTTTAAATTTCAATATTTTTGAAATTGATTTTTTCTACTGATTTGCATGCTGAATAGTTGTTTTACACTAAAAATTCTTGGTCAAAATCGTCTCCTTTATATTTTGGCATAGTGGAACAAGTTCACTTTGGAAATACTTCCCTCACTTGTCGGTTGCTGATCAACTGCAATAAAAAACTTTTTCATTACAGTTGTTTACGCTTCAAAAGATACAATCAAATGTATAATATAAAAACCATTTTTCTATTTTTAAAAAATATTCGTGGTAGCTGTACTGAGAAGTGATACATGATAGCCAATTATCATTTTTATATTTTTACTCACAATTGATTATACAGACATTATTTTTATTATGCGCCCTCCCCAGTAAATCGAGTCAACTGTAAATGCAGTAAACTAAAATTGTACAAATTATTTTTTTTATTTGTTGATAGCTATTACAATTGTCACACTATTGACAGTAGCAAGATTAACCAATCTCCGTGATGATACAATAGCTATCAATAAATCTTTTTAAAACAACCTATACATATATAATTAATTATAATTCACGTTAATATTAATATATTATAAAATTATATACCAAAAATAATCCGTAACTTCAATATACAAAAAAAAGAGTTACTGTCAATATAACAATGGAAAGACAAGATATTGGGCTTAGCATACCCATAGTTTTTTATTAATCTCTATTCTCAAATGTTATTCAAGAAAACATTTAAGATAGAAACTTATCACAAATGTTGTGAAAAAAACCCCATTAAACATTTTATTTGGGCATGTATGCCAATATGACCATACTTTAGTGAATATATAATGTCTGATAATTTGATTTTCATACTTTCAACTTCCGCAAGAATCTATTAATTACCAATCGATATCAAATCAAGTAATTGTTGATCTGTTACATTCACCGAAATTAATTATGCCAAGTCTAGCGTACTTTTATAAAGAGAGGCCACTTAGTCTAGACTAATTCAAATTTATGTTTACTGGCCTTTATAATTTTAATAATAATTAATAAACTTAGTAATTATGTATGGCACGAGATAGTTAACACGTTGAATTACATTGGATGATATTAATATAGTTAGGTAATTTAAAGTTTTATTGTAACTTTTCATTTAGTCCGAGTTTTTATTTATTAATTCTATGACAAAGAACCATACTGCACATAGCGGAATCCTGTCTTCCGCTATAAACAGTAAATCACCATTTTTATGACCGAAATCAAAAAACAAAAATAATACAGTATGGTTCTATAGTAATGAATTATACTTTGTAATCAAATACAGTGGTACCTTGACTTAAAAGTGTCCGAACTAGCGAGTTTTTGAGATACGAGTCGTTTCTCGGCCAATTTTTTGTTTTGAATCTGGAGCTAAAATTTGAATTACAAGCCAGCTTTAGACATTTCACCGATAGCTGTTTTATTGCCACAGATAAATTCGCCTGCTAAAATTTGCATCTGCATATCGTCAAGCCATGAGGTGACTCACGAGTTTTTTTATAGGAATCCATCAATTACATATTTCGACTTTTATTATGTGCAACTGTTTTTTTCCATCTATTAACAAGTTGATAATACATGTCAAATATCAATATATGAAATGGAAACAGCAATTTTGACAAGCGTTGCATTTGGCATTATTTATTTGACTAGATATATGAATAATTTGAGTTGGAACCTCCATCATGGAACGAATTAAACTCGTAAATCAAGATACCACCTATATATGAAGTAACTACTGATGTAGTATTAACGTTAACTTTTGATTTTGTAACAATCATAACAAGTGTACGAAACCTTATCATTGTTAGTACATATCATTATGAATGTATGTATAATTAACACATTGTATTTGATTTTAAACAATGCTAGATGGTTTACTCACTATTGCTGTAGATGTTCTATTCATATCATAAGATATATTAAGAAACGACAAGAATCATAATGTTTATATACAATCAAACTTACAAACTTTTATTGTGATCTATTTGTACATTTAAATACAAATTCAGTATCCATATCATCATGGTTTCTAAATATTAACTAAATAATATATTTGATGGAATATATTGGCCAAATAGTGATGTATTTTTAAATGGTATACTAAAAATGATAAAAATGGTTCAACTCAAAGAACGCCCACAAGAATAGCAAGAGTAGTTGTGTATAATGTCCAAGTTCTTTTTTACACCAATGGACACGCTTCAAATTAAAAGGCCATTCTCACTGTATGCCAAAATCGTTTTCAGTGAACACTAGTGTGCAAAATGTGAGCAAATAAATTACAAATTGACACTGCTTGGCTTAAAATGCTGATAGGAACTGAAAATATTATGAGTTTAAAGCTTGATTTAGAGCCTCGCGGAACTCCAATGGAATCTCACATGGAAAATTTCCAAATCACTTTTTAGTGCTGTCAAATTTCCAATGTAATATCTACTGAGACTAATAGAAGATTTTACCTGAGTCTGTATTTCCATTCACATTTCATATCCATCACACCTTTACACCAAACATTCCATCTGAAGAAATGTTAATCGTATCATGGAAAGAGCTTCCACTTCCTTGGATGAAGTGTATTAGAATCTGTGAGGATTACGGATACTGAACTGTATATGAAAAATGGTGTTCATTTTATTGTAGTGAAAAATAAAACTACTTTGTATAATTGGTTGGTTTCGCCCGTCGTATGTTTTATTACTCTCCAGCTATATAATAATCTAGACTAGACTCTAATTATTGGTGTAGGCCACGAATTACATTGTTGCATCAAATAATAGAAACACATTGTTTGATCATAAGACGGTGTTTACCAAGAACGATGTTCAACTTGACAGAAACTATACAGAATAAGTATTTACAAGAGACGTCATATTGTGGCATACAGGGAAAATATCCACAACATCTAACAAGGTGAGACTATTCAAAATATCAAATTAAAATATAAATCATGAAAATTATTTTTTATAATTAATTTTTTCTATTATTCATTTTTAGTGGAAAATGGTCTTAAAATAATGACAGTTTTTATATACAGTAAAACCTTGGATAACGAGTAACTTACTTTTGCAAGACAAGCAAAAATAATAAACCTTCACTTGATAAATGAGCAAACTCTGGCATTATGACCTCGTTTGGAAAAATATCCCAAAAAAGCATTATTGCATTCTGTAATGGCCTGCTGTAATCACAGCATAAGAGAATATAATACCAGGTCACAAGCCTATGAAAGACTGTCTCACACTCTTGCTGTATGCTAATGCAAGCGGTATTTTCAAAAGAGCCAGTTGAACTTTATGTGGATGTTCAACGAGGCTCGTATCACTCAATCTTGTTTGTTGAGTGGATCGATATGGTTTCCGGTCCTACAGTACAAAACTGTTTTTTAGAAAAGAGTTTGACACTTAAAGTTTTTCTGAATATACATTATACTCCTGCTTATCACCCAGGTCTTGATTAAATTCAATTTATAAATTAATTGCAATTATAATTATTTTGTACAATATTTTTAGATTGCGAAATGAATTATCTTAGTTTTCACTATTTCTTATGGGGAAATTCACTATGGTATACAAATGTATTCGATTACAAGCACGTTTTCGGACAAATTATGCTCGCAAACCAAGGTTTTACTATAATATACTATTTCGTATCCAAACTGGTGTCTTTTACATGCATATTTGGATATTATCAAGTAACCGAAAGAGATTTATTGTGTCTAAACATCAAACATAACTCAAAATTAGTTACTACATTAAACACCATAAGTGAATGCCGAATTGCTGAAAAAATTAGTAGATCTCCCCTGTATCCCCACAATTTTATAAATACAGATAACTGATTTAGCAATTCAACATTGTTTTAAAATTGAATAGAAAAGTAACAGTAAATGAATTTAAATAGAGGTAAACAGATGTTAATGAAGTCGTACATTTAAAATGATTACTATAAGGTGTTAAAGTTAGATTTGCTTGAATAACAAAACAAATCCATCAGTAGTCAACCTGACCAAGCCACATAACCAGGGAGAATGGATAAGATCGTGAAAATGGAAAAATACTGCACTGAAATTAAAAATTTAACCAATATTTTACTATCCAGAAGTTTGTCTTATATACAAATTGATCTGGTAATTAAAACTCACAAAAAATTGCGCAATCTAAAACAATGTTGAGTTGATAATATTTATGGTTGACTCTTGATTTACTGATGGTAACTTTGACGAGAAAAGAGTGATCAATTGTTTCAAATATAGATAGTTAAATTGAAATCAATCAAATGTAGAACAGGAAAATGTAGTAGTATTATTGATTATTTTATGATGGTTCATTTTTCAATTGCTGTATATTGAAAACAGTCCTGAAAATGCATAGAAATAATATAATTGATCTATAAATTGTAACATTTAAAGAGTAAATGAAGAGTCAACTTTATTGCTATTTATGAAAAAAAATATCACATTTACATACCGCTCTCCCCAAAACACAAAATCAAATCAAATTCTCTAATTACAAAATGTAGGATTTTTTGGTGATAAAGAAAACAGCTAATAACCAATCCTCTTAAAGTTATAAACCTCGTAAAAGTGATGGTAAAAGCGGTTTGAAAATATGAATTGAAACAAAAGAAAAACCTGAATGATTCATTACGAGTCAATCGATTATATCTAATTTAGTATTTTTTCCTTATATAAGTAATATAATGCGACCATTCAACGATATATTCACTATCCGAACTTTACATTTTACATTCAATTTTTAATTAATATTATTTTACAAGTGTGACAGTATATTATCATCCGCAAATTGTTATTAATTCACTGCCGGATGAAGGCCCCCCTGAGTGGTCATTTAGGATTGATAACGGAAGCAGTGTGTCAAAATTTACAGTGCAAATAATGTATATTTTTAATCATTTTGGAAGGATTTGAAATGGATTGACAATCGATTAATTAAATTGAAATATTAAGTTTGTTCTTTTTTTTACATTTACACTAATCATTTAATAAATCTGAATATTTGTAAATGAAAATTAAATGAATGAACCTTTTCTTCTCTTCGTCATTCATTTATAAAATCACTATATTAAAACCGCTTGTGTTTTTCATTTAAGATATTCGTGTAACAAATAATATATGATGATAATCATAATACAATGGATCCATATTAGACTATACAACAAAAATAATATTTTCATACCTCTTTTTATTAATTCCCTTTCATTTTCTAGGGTTTAGTTGCGTTTAGAGTTTTATTGGTTATATCTTATGAATATTATCGAAAATATGTTGCTAAATTACAAAACTTAAAAAAAATATTTATATATTTTTCCTAGATTTATAATATTTGGTTTTAAATGCTGTCAGTTGCGATAAAGAATAATAAGTAAATTTATTTTCTCCAAATGGCACAATGTGGACATTGTTAAAAAGAGTTAATGTGAGTTAATATAATCGAATACAAAGTTATGATGTTTCTAGCGAATATCAATGAAGTGCCATACTAATTAACCTGTTTCCAGATGGTTTAATGAATATCATATTTTAATTTCTAGTTAAACATAATCTTGTTCTTCATCTTGTTCTAGCATTTCTATAAAATTCAGAACGTCATGGAACGGACATTATAAACCGTGTTTGAAAATAGCCAGTCTTGTGAATCATTACCCAAGATAACAAAACAAGACCTAGTGAGAACAATTTAGTGCAGAGTCGCCAACCTATGCCGCAACATATGGTATATCTTTAAAAGAAGACAAGTAACGTATTTCAACCACATCGCGTAAAATAATTTCTGCTTCACATTGTTGTCTTAAGAGAGAAAGTACTACGTGACAATGCCACCATTTCGAGGTAGTCAAGATTGAAAAAAATCAAATACTGTTCAGCAGCTCCATATGTAAATATTTAAAATAATAACATATAGAATACGGAACAATACGATTGGATTCGAAATCCTTTTGCAACCAATGCAATAAATT
>JAGVSQ010011190.1:0-12400 GCA_022683975.1 Rhyacophila evoluta
ATATTAGCAAAGATGCAACAGCAGGTTTCGCATTAGTTTGTTGAAAAAAAACCCAGTCTTTGTTAAATTTTAATTGTATCAGACTGTTATATGTATATTTTAAGTTATATAACTATACATCTGTCACAATATAAGATTTAAAAAATATTACATAAGAAACCATTTTTCTCTCAGTATTAGTGGTCCGCGAAATATTTTCCCTTTTTTTACCGGTCCCCAGGTGTAAAGGTTGGGGAACACTGGTCTAGACCACACATGCAGTACTGTATCATCAGTAATAAATATAATATAAAGATATTTTCTTTAATAATAATAATAAGCAATTATTGCCAAAATGTCAAAAGCCAAAACCTCAGATTTCAGCAATCAAAGGATTAACAAAGTTGTTATGTTATATTAGTAAAGAGTTTTAATAATTCTCCATTTAGACAATACTAAAGCAAACAAATATGCAATGATGATTTTACTGATACCCCTCCCCTGAACATGATTGTCATCTAAATATTATATTTGTTGCAATGCTTTTCTGCACACTCAGATAAATATATGCTAATGAATAATTTTGTACTTTGCAGCTGTCACATCAAACGCTGACAACTGCACTCCAATATCTAGTACATTGAGCAATTCCAGTTCTACGAATGTCCAATCACCACTTTCTGCCCAGTCTCCAGCAACGGGGAATACCTTGATGATGACCTCAAATTCAATGCAAAATATCAAGTCTCCAGTAGTAGCGACCACTGTCATGAACAGTATGATGTCTCCCAAGTCAGGCATTGATATCCAATCTGCTGTTTTGGTTAGCCCCTGCACCAAGAAGAGTCTCTTCAAGAAGACAGTGGAGGATGGCCGCGATAAGTGAGAATCTTTTATTTAATACTGTAGTATTCGTTTGGTGAAATAATATTTTACAGCTTCAGTTTTAAAGTTTTTTTATGATTCATAGAAGAGACTTTTTTTCCCAAATTTGATCCTTAAGGAGTTAAAATGCAGTCAACCCCATACCATTTGTAAAATGGCTGGCATTAGCCTAAACAGTATTTGGATCATATCGTACAAATCTCACTTCTCTTTATACTTTTCTCTTCTCGTGGGGTTTAGATCTTAAAAAAACGCTTGAAAAACGTTTTAAAATTAATAATTATATTTGCAATTCAAATCATATAAAAAATTTCTTCCCACTAAATATGAATTATTAAATTAATAAGAATCAAAATTTATTTTTAAAATTGTGAAGTGTATGAGGCATTTAATAGGAAATATGGTGAAGACAGTTTGAAAATTTTAGTCAGTATTTCTTAATGCTAATGCATATAATTTTTATTCTTCTTACAGAGTTTTAGAGACGGTGAATTTTGAAAAAAAATTCAACATTCTTCCGCAATTTAAACTGGACTCATGTAGTCCGAGTGCTATAGCCATTCCCAGTAGTCCACAAGTCTACTTGAAAAAGAAGCATGGCCGACTCAATAATGGTAAGCTGTTTAGAAATTTATATTGATGTTAATAACATTTAATAACTAATATCTATATAAAATACCATTAGCTGTGACACAGTTAATGATTGCTGTAACAATTAATAAAGCACAATTCTGATGGTAAATTGTGGCATACAACCTCATAGGCAACCATATTGAAAACATTGTCCTTACCAAGACTTTAAATAATTTTTTTAAGCATTTTATTTTGTTTGCATTTTTTGATTTTTAATTTTTGATAATACATGCCCACCAACGAATTGATGAACAAAGCAGGCAGGCGGCAAAGCCACATAAAAATTATGAAATATTCTAAAAGAAAAATCAATTGTGAAATAAGTTTTATAATTTAATGATTTTTTTTTAATACAGCCATAAACGAGGAAGAATCCACCTCAACATTGAATTGCGAGTCACAGATGGGCGAGTCTAGCAGCATGAGCAGCCTTAACACCACTCCTCTTTCTATCCACACTCCTCTCACACATACCCTCTCTCTTTCACACTCTCACACTCCACATCCTCATCCTACACCCACTCCCAAGTCTGCCACCAACAAACTCGTGGGAAACACTTTCTTCGGACCTGATTTCAATGTCGACACATTTAGAAGTAATTCTTTTTTATTAATTATCTTTTACCAAATGTGATTTATGCATCCCATGCAATTTGAAGACATGATGACATGTCAATATAAAAACTTTAGTACTAAATAAAGTAACGCAACGACTAAATGTCCCAAAATGAAACTTGAATTAGTCTCCCTGTTAGTATAGAGGTTAGCATGCAGGTTTGATTCCTGCACCTGCCAGATTTAAAAAAATACAGGACAGGATGCCCATTGGGTTTAAAAATTGTCTGATAAGCAATCCTCATGAAATATAATGTGCCAACACATGCCTTCACATTGCCGAGATTCATATACTCTACTTTCAAGAGTGGATATCTTCCCATTATATAGATCCATATGCTCCACTTTGGGACCAAACATGGTTTTAAAAAAAACACCGGTGAAAAAGTATCGATACATATTGACCAATAGCTAACTGTTTTAGCAGCAATACTTCTCTTACTAAAACTGAACTTAGTTTAATCATTATATTTGAGTATACATACAGATCGTGTTTCACTACCTACAAAGGTGGTGGAAAAATTTAAATCGACTCTTATTTAAAGAATTATTCCCTCTAAAACAGTAGCGAGAAATCAATTAATCTTTAAAGTATTATGCAATTTTAATTACTATATAATGCTTATATTGTCGCCATAATGACTTAATTTATGTGATCAGGTGATCAAGATGACATGAGTGGCCTATCTCCGAGAACACCTTCGGGAGGAGCTTCAGGACGAGGGGAAGCAGGGCACCGCCGTATCTTGGAACAGCGTCGCCAGCTTGTCATCCGCCTTTTCCAAGAACATGGCATGTTCCCATCTTCTCAAGCCACCTCTCAATTCCAGGTAAGAAAGCTATTTTGTTTAACCATTTTAATAATCCATTCTATTATACAACTAAGTTTAATGATCCAATTGTATTTTGAAATGATCAGCTCAACCTGGCTTTTATTTAAATCTGATAATAGATTCTTGAAGACACAATCTATATTATGCAAATTGTACTAATACTATTGTATTTTGCAGAGTTAGAAATCTGATCTATATATTTGATGTATGTTTACAGGCGACTCATATAAACATATTTCCCAATAAGACATCCTTGCAGCTGAAAATCCGTGAAGTGAGGCAGAAACTTAACGCGCCGACCAATGCTACGCCACAATCAGAACATAGCACGCCCACAGGTATATGTCTTATCATACCTTAAAATTGAGCTATTTGTAACTATAATTCAGTTTCATTTACCTCTTCTGACTATCCATATAAACTACTGCATATTTTTTAGACATAATACATTACAGTATTATATTTTCAATACTTCTTACATGGAGTTGTTGGTTATTGTTAATTACAACAAGTTCACTAAAATTTTTGCGTTATACATCTTGTAATGTTATTTCTTCAAAACCTAAATAGCATAAAAAAAATTGATAGTTGATTATCATCTTCATTGTGGATACATTCTTTAATTAGAGCATAGTATTTTATTAGGCAAGAATCGCTTTTAACATAATTTTTTTAAATGCCTTATAAAATTTTAACATATCATACTTGACTTACATTAACAGAAGCTCATCAGTGTGGTGTCTTGTGAATATATTATTGTTTTTGTTGGTCAGGTATCAATTCCCCGGCTGTCACATCAGGCAACAGCAACGTTACCGGCCTCCATATTCCGACGTCTACGTCAGCCAGTTAGCAAAACATTACCATCTCAATATTCACCATGTCCCACATCTAAATAAGTGTTACCACTAACATAATTATTAAATATTGTAATATTATGTTCGTAGTATTTAACAAAAACAAATGTCTTATTTTGCTACACTTTTGCAGAAAAGAGGTGTTATTGAGCTTTCAATTTTGGATGAAAAAAAATTATAGCACTATTTTATAAATCTAATTATTATTGATTTTAATAAATTTAATATAGAAACTCGGACCCTTTTTCAAGCATCCCAGTGTGCATTGACAGTTTTAATGACACTAATCCCTAGTTAAAAATGGATCTCCAAGTGTGTAATTGAAATGTCTGTCTGTATATCTCTTTTTTTCTAATAAACCATGATATTTTTGTTAAAATGGAAAAAAAATGTACCAAGGTTGTGAAGAATATAACCTTACTTATTTAGAAAACAATTTGATACTAAAAAATTAATTCTTTTATCGATCGATTTGGCATTCTTGTGTTATGAAAAGTATTCAATGATGTTTGATGATTCAAGTTCAAATAAAAAACGGGAGTATCTTGAATTGGAGAATGTTCAAAAAATCTTTTAAATACAAAATGAAATAATTTGAATATTTTTTTAAGACATTGAAAGTATCAAATATTTTTACATAATAGTATGCTCTAGGAGTGTTGATAGTTATGTATATTGTAGTTTTAATGTGTTGTATTTTTAAAGAATGATTATTCAAAATTATTACAATCTTCATAGCACTGTCGTTATTGAAATAATAACCCCTGTATGAAATAAAAATATCTTCATAAAATGTGATAGGTTACAAAATGTTATATTATAATTGTATGTTCATTTCTTATAAAAATAAGAAAATATGGCGAACCCTAAACCCGAGAATACATTAGTACAATATAGGCAGAAATCATCTGATATTTCTTGAAAACCACTCAAAAGCAATATCATAACCAATATAAAAAATGGGTGATTTATTTATTTATTGAATTGAAATTCGATAACAATGTCCCGCGAGTCATGCACTGAACAATCACATAGTTTTCAAACATTTTATATAGACTCAAGTAGAAGTAACACATCAAAATAATCATCTTTTAACTGTACATTTCAGTATTCTCATCAAATCAAAGCAAAATTTAAATTCCCTCTTAACCCTTTTATTAGTGAGTTAATTTTTTATGCACACATGTTTTTTTATACTAAAATTTTTCACTGCTATAGATTCAACAAATATCATAAAATCATTGAATTTATGTAACATTTTATGTGTTTCTGTGAACAACTATAAATAATGGTTCGTTTCTTTGCAAATTATATTAATTATAGAAAGAGTCTAAGGGAATTTGTCAATGCTGAAGTCAAACTTTTTTTTACTTTTTTTTTGTAACGTTTAGATTTTTATTAGCGCAGAAATAAATGATATGATACTTCCAAATATCATTGATCAATCTATCTTGTATTTATATTAATAGAAATAATAACATTTTATTTAAAAATAAAAGTATGGCATTGAAGATAAGGCTCGCGGAACGTACATGTATGTCCATCCATCAAAAAGTTTAGTCCACATTTATAGGCAAGCTCTGACATTGTTGTTGCTTTAAAACATTGATAAGGGAAAAAATTAATTCAATTACCACATTTTGCTGCTATGTATTGTTTTGATGTGTTCTTGGGTTTGTAAAAAAAATCTTCTTCGCATGTTTTTTTTCTTTTATTGTTTGAACCTTAATGTCTTCCTGAAAAATATTGAGTTATTTCCTTTCTATGATCTGTTATGGGGTCGATTTTATGTAATTTTAAAGTATTTTGATATAAGGACGACCTCATAGCGAAAGTTAAATTTAATCATTTATAAGTGTAAAATAAAATTATCATTATTACTTGTGTGCCAGAGTAGCGATGACACTCGTATGAGGATGTTAAGTTTTAACACTTGTTTGTCATTAGTCATAATTAATTATTAATTAAGGAATTTAATTAATTAAATGTAGGAAATCAGATATTTTTATCGCACATGTCGAGAGACTATCACAGTAGATAAATGTTTAATAAAAAAATATATTAGGCATAGTAGTGAAATGTGAAGTATAAATTATGTATCTACAAATAACAAGAGTGAATTGTTGTCTGGGTATGTACACGAGAGTTTGTATGTAACCTGAAATATATGTAGTCGATCGGTTGTTCTTTTATAACTGTTTAGTTTATAAACAAATGATTCTCCATTTGTTCATTAATATTTTTTCTACTTATTCTTTATAGTGTTATGTGATTTCTTTTAAAGACATGTTGCCATACGTGCAATAATGAATAATTTGTCAACCATTCTCTATGATTGTACTTTATTTACCACCATGTTATGAATAGTGGAATATAATATTATTAAAAACAACTCAATACAAGTTGTTATTTATATAGATTTTTTTATGATTGCAGCGGCAAAGTCACTAAATATAAAACATTTCTTTACCTTAATTTAGCACTGAATGATTATTTATTATAATAAATCCGAAGATAATATATTACATATTTCACCAACAGTAGATTTAGTGTAATCATATCCATAATCTCCATAAGTTCAATTACAAAATAGTTTTAATGCAACTAAAAACAAATGGTCTTATGTGTGTTTACTGTTTATCTGTTGGAAATTAAAACAGAATTTGTGATGTGCCTTGAAACTTGATACACAATCTATCTATACACTGGATTTGAAAAACACCTCCATGAAACATAAAGAGTATGTTTTATTTTTAAATCATTTTAAAATAATTCCACAGAATGAATTCTTTTTGAAAATTTGTTCCTGTTTTATAAACCAATATCAATTGAATAAAGCCACTCGTATATTGCTTCCAAATTACATGAGACAGTATTGGAATATTTTCTAAATATTATGTGTCAATACGATTTGCCATATTGAGAAATATCAATTGTATATCTATATAAAAGTGCTTAAACTTTCAACATAGTCATGTTAAATCTTGTGGCAGTAAGTATCAAATATACTAAATAAACTGAAAAATTCAATGCGATTGAAAAAATATGTGTAAAATTCTCACCTCTGAGTAAACACTAAATTCCTGAACTAATTAATATAAATAACAATTTTTTTTTAACATGATTCAGTAAGGGGACAGATGTTTGGAAATTTGGCATCTGTGAGATTAACAGTAAACACATCATTTGAGTAGCCGAGTTGCAAAAAGCACTCTGAATACATAACCAACTGTCAAAATAATGTTTAGCATTCAAAATTTAGTTTAGCTAACTTATTTTCAAACACTTTTACCAACCACGTTACTTTTACCGCGTTGGTCATGAATTCAGAGTGCTTTTTGCAACTCGGCGACTCATTTATGTCTTATCAGCAATTTTGATCAAAAAACTGTTTGGTGAAGTTTTCAGTCAACCATTTAAAAAGCGTTCACGCATTCTTGTATCTATAGCAATATTGAATAGCGAAATTATGTTTCCATTAATTTCTGTGTACATACAATCAAAGTTATAATATTGTAAGAAATAGAAATTGTTCAAAAAGTATTTAAATATTAAAATTGAATTGCGTGAAAATGTCAATGTTGATAGTCCCAATTGTATGATTTTTAATGTAAAAGTATCAGACCTTACATTTCACATTTTTTTAAATTGCTTTGAGGATCATTTCAACAGTCATTAATTGAATATCTTTGACACTTGATTTTTTGGCATGAGATTGACTTCCTTTCTCGCATTTCTCTAATGAACCTATTTTTGTTTGTCAATTCTCATATGTTTTTAGGAATGGTTAAAATGTGAAGTTTTCTAATGAATCTTACTCATTTTGCAAATTTTAAAGAATTCAGTTTATAATTCAGAGTATTTTAAGATATCTAGTCATATAGCATTACCAGCTGTTTTTATCCTCGGTCGACAGTATAGAAGACACAAATTGTGCTACTCGAAAGTTGTCGTTCTGTTGATAAGTTACGGTGTGAATAAATTCTATTAAAACACATAGTTAAAAGATGACTAAACTGATTCGGAGGAAAAATTTCATTGCCAGATTATGTTAGTAATTTGTAACGGTTACTAACAATAACTGACTGAATTAACGAATACCTATCTTTAATTGTCGTAATTTCGCATGACTTGGAGGTGCTTATCTATTTTCTAATTTTATATATTTTTTTCTAATGTTTTATTTACAATAATAAAGTTGAGATTCTTTAAGTATATCATGGACACTGCGGAGTGAGCGTCCGTCGTATTTATGAATAGATGTATTTTTAGATTATTTGCGTAAAGTATAATTTTTTCAGTGGTTGATCTCGTACATTTTATTACGTTGAAAAATAAGTTGCTTTTTTTGGAAGACGGCTTGAATTAAGAGTATTTATCCTAGTTTACATCTGATAATCGTTGACTGCCAGGAGAATAAATAAATTCTTTTTATACAAATAAATGTTTTACTATATTGTTAAATTAATGTGCTCATAAACTGTTTTCCATAAATTTATCTATTCAATCAAATTCACCTTAGTTAATATTTTTATTGTTACTTAACGAAAGCAATTATTAACTTGAAAAGAGCATTCAAAATAATGAATCTAAAATGGTCAATATGTGGAACCGTACCATATCTATGTTAAAAGTAATTTAGTGAAATCTCCATGCGACATATTTCATGTGCGAGTATAACTGTTAGCAGGCATAACGAATCCCGTAAATGTGGTTAGTCAATCATGTAAATATTTAATTGCGTATTTTACGCATTTGAGAACGCGATCGGATACCGTGATCAATATATTGTGTTTATTTGAAACAATGTATTACATCCAACTGATGGACCAATACAAGATACTTAATAAGAGAACTTAATATGAGGTTATAAAAGATGAAGAGAACATGTTGAAGTTTGTTGACAAAGCCATGTTTAGGGCCATAGAACTATGTTCAAATTAATGGAAAGTTGTATTGGATATGATGATGGATGGAATAAAACAAAATTTTATTATAAGAATGCTCGTTATTTATTTAACACACTACCATCTTCACTTCACATTCTCACTATTGATTCCAGGGGGCTGTTCGAAATCCAATTTGTATACTTTAAATAAATGTTCCTAAAGAACAAAAATCCTTTTCCTATCACATAATAATAGTGCAACTACTATGTTTCAGTTTCAAAATATTATTACACCTTAATTTTAACTCATTTTACAAAATTTCACACTACACTTTTTTTTATAATCTTGGAACATGTGATATCGACAAACGAATTTTTTTTTACAAGAACTGATTATCAGCCAATTACATTAAGCATCCTTGTCCTAATTTAAATATATCATAAAAATGTTATTTTTCAGTTCAGCTACAAGAGCTTAACCTAGAAACAAACAATAATCGAAAACCTCATAAATTTGAAGTTATTTAGAGCCGCATGCATTAAACCACCTATCCATGAAGGCACCCATCATACACATGGTTATATATATTAATAAATTAAAACATCAGGTTGCACTTATAAATAATGTAAACTCAACAATATGATAGATTGTTAAATCTTGATTTGTGTACACAATAGACAGTGGTAATTGGTAAGCGTACTGCATTAGTGAATGTTGTTCAACATAACATAAATCAATTTAAAAATTTATATATGACTGCTTAAAATTATAATTCAAATAACATATAACTAGTTAAATAATCCTCACCATTAATTCAGGGTACAACTCTTCTAACATAGCACATGTTTGTTCTAATTGGGGTTCACTATCATTACTGCTCACAGTTAACAGCTTCAACGATCTCATTCTGTATAAAGCCACAAGCCCGCGGTGCGACACTGCACAGTCACTTATATCAAGATACTCTAACGTTTTGTGGGTCAAGTGGGTAATTTTATCAAGTCCCCAATCATCAATGTATTTGTTTCCCTTCAAGGAGAGCCACTTGAGGAATTTCAATCCACTCAGATTGTCCAAACCTTCATATCGTAATCCTCCATTACACAAACCCTCGCAATCTACTTTTTCTAAGATCATTTTCTGTATATAATGACTTGGCAGTGGCAACTTATCATCTTCACCTTTTGATACCCATTCTGACGATCCTATGAATCTGAAATATATTAATCAACTCTTATATAATAATAGTAGAGTAGTACAAAGCACATTTAACGCTTTTGAGGAGTATGGACGTACATGTACATCCACTCACCTTGTCGCCTTATTTTCAAAGCCATTCTTTCATTTTTCTAATAAAATGTTATTATTTCTATTAATATAAATACAAGATAGATTTATCAATGATATTTGGAAGTCATTACAATCATATCATTTATTTTTAGGCTAAAAAAAAATTTAGTAAAAATAGAGTTGACTTCAAGCATTGAAAGGTTCCCTATGCTCTTTCGATAATTATTATGTTTTGTAAAAAACGAAAGATTATTTATATTGCTGTTCACAGAAACACATAAAATGTCACATGAATTAGTCCTATGCGTTTAAATTTGATCTTAAGTGCTCCTTTGATTCCGAAATGCGAGCAAGCACATGTGGAATGTTACACGCATTGCCAATTTGGAATAAGTCTTCAGTTTATTTTGTTCCTTGTTTGGAAATAGAAGACCATTGTTTACAAATCGGCATATCCAATTTGTTTGATTTTATGATATTAGCTGAATTGATAGTGGTGAAAGATTTTAGTGTTTATAATATGTGTGCATAAAAAATTAACCCACTAATGAAGTGGTCAATGAGTATAATCACTTTAAAAAATCCTCTTTTTTTATATGTTCAGTGTATATCACACGAAGGTGTTAAAACCAAAAATGCCACTTAAGTCATTTAACGGAAAATGAAATAAATTCAATACTGGCATAATTCAAATACTGTTTAATAAATATGTGGGGTTGAATGAATTTTTGCGTACAAATATATGTTTAAGAGTAATACAGTATAAGAGACTCATTTCAATGACTGTGATGGACAGTGGCGTTTTTGCTATGACTCCCTCACATCCAAGTCAAATTTCATAATTGCCCTGACTAATAAGACCGTCATTAATCAAAGTTTGATAAAATGGGTTTCAAAAATATAGGGGCAATACACGTTGAATGTTAGTGAATAATAATAAGCGAAATTTTTAACAATCAGGAAATAACTGAGACTATTTCAAACCAATCTATAATATTATACAAAGTAAATAAATAGGGGGAAATTTTTGATCCTGCACATTCTGAAGCTTCTCATTGCATAAATAGATATTATGTAACTTGAGGTAAATATCTCAAGAGTTCAAGTGACTTTGTAGCTATCTGAATCATGTCCATTCTCATGTACACTAAATATCTAGGTTTCAAGGATAAAAATATGTTCCTTATTAAAAAAAAGGTTGACCTATGTTTAACATAATTAGGCAATAAATTTTTGGAATAGCTTTATAATTGTAACCATTTTTTAAAGTTTTAATTCATTACTATTATTATTTATTATACAACTCACTTAACCTTTCCACCTCTGAAACAAATGAAATGAGCTGTTGCTAAGTCACTTCCTAAAGTATCATGTCTTTCAGGAACGTACAACTGACTATGTATTTCTTTTTGTTCTTTTTTCCATCTAAGCCATTCCTGAACCGTCATTCTCTCATTTCTGCCCATGAACCCGATTATGGACTGGCGAGCGGGTGATTCATTTCCAAACGATAAAAATTTACTTCGCCACTCTCCTTTTAACTCGTTCCAAGGTTTTCGCCATTCGGGATAGGGTTCTCCGTGTACCACTTTGAGAGGTTTAGGAAGTTCAGCTTTTTCATGTTCCGACAGGGAATCTTCGTTAGGTAGTGGAACTCGTGTTGAGAAGCGAACTACGAGCTGGCGTAACTCGAATGGAGTAAATTTCTTAAAAATGTAAGACATGACTATTTTAGAAAATCAACACGATTAAGTAAATTATAACATATTACGAATTACTTTTCCTGGTTTTCTTAGGTTAGAATGGCGATTTGACAACTAAATAAGTGCTTCAAACATGTTACCACACACAAGCAAAATCCCAAAATTTAAGTGGAAACATTATAATAGAATTCTCTAGTGAAATAAAATTGAAATATGCATACGCTTTTTAATTATTTAAATAATATTATATTATAATAACTTATTGTTCGTTTATAAATTCATTTCATGTTCTTTTTTGAGTCTGGCAATGGTGCGGAATTCCGCTATATTGGTAGTAATTTAAAATTGACAGTGAGTAAATAAACAAATTGATTGTAATATTAATAATCTTTTAACAGTGCAATATGTGAAAGAGGGGTTTTCTTTATTACTCCCCCTCGAAAAGCTTTTAGGCGGTATGAAATACATATAACCAGATTAGATTAAATGACGGAAAGGTCAATAACTGGACTTCTTGATACCAACCCTAGAGATAATTAGCCAGGAAACTGAAGCTCGTTAGCCTGGTTAATTATTTTAAGAGTACCTACACATTACTCATTTTCTATGATATGCATATCTATTAGATGCCCACATGGGTAATCTCTAACTATAGGTGTCACGGTCGAAAGTGACAGTTCAACAAACATGGCCGCACACTAATACTAATGCACTCA
>JAGVSQ010011191.1:0-12400 GCA_022683975.1 Rhyacophila evoluta
TTTTGATATTTTCGTCATAACTATATGTATACCGTGTTGTTAACGTATTAAACTTTTTAAATGTTACAGCATGTAATAAATAAACATATATGTAAAAGTGATGTGTTCATGCCAAAATGTGCCAATAATACAAGAGATTGCAAAAAATAAAACAATACTTTACAAAGTGACTTAAATCAAAAAATCATGTCGATATATATATTTTTATATACACCACGTTTGCTCCCAAAGTGGCGCACATAGATCTATACAGTGTGAAGATATCCACTCCGAGAGTGGAGTATGTGGATCTCCGCAATGTAAAGACGTCTTGACAGATTATGATAATTGTTGCTCAGACAATTGGTCAACTCATTATTCTCAACTCAACTATTTTCGGGTTTTAAAAATTCGACATATGGGGAATTGAAACCGCAATCCCCGGATTGCTAGGCGCGCATGCTACCAACTATGCTACCGGAGAGACAAATTTTGGAATACTGGAGAGACTTGATAAAAATCATTGTTATTGCGTGTCATTCTCAGGATTCTCTGTCTTCCACTAACCACTTTCCACGTCCGTTTGGTTCCTCATTTGTTAAATTTAAAAAATCCAAAAATACAGAACTAGATGTCCATCGGGTTAAGCAATTGTCTGACTAACAATCTTCGTCAAAAATATTCTGTCAAGATGTCTTCACACTGGAAAGATTCATATAATTCACTTTTGGAATGGGTTCTTCACTTCACTGTGTGGATCCACATGGTCCATTTTGGATGCGAACATGGCATAAAAAAAAGTATTTAGCTAGGTTTTTCTCTTAATTTATTTTTTAATATAGTTTCAAGTAGGTGAATTTTTATAGTAAAACATATAATACATTTTTCGAGCACCCAATACACGCAGAAATACCATATAGTATTCAATATAGCTATAATATAGACTAGAGATAAGTGTACCAACATAACAAAATGAGACAATCGGATTTATACAGCCCACAAAATTCAGCATATTTTTTTTTATCAAGCCATGTATCGATTTTAGTGAAGCTACAGTGTTTAAACTTGCAATATACGTTTCTGAATGATTCACCTATTTAGCTTTATAGAAGATTAATTGTTCAATTGGAATTTATAGCAAAATCGATATTCTGCAGAATCCTCTGCTTCTTTCGTGACCCACATTTCCAGACACACGAGCGTCAACAGCTGGCATTAGGTTAACGGCTTCTGCTGCAACTATACACACAGCCAAAATTACAGTCTTCATTACGAGTTAGAATCGATCCGATTGTAGCAAACGTGAACAAGCCTTAAGTTCTTCCAGCAGTTTTCTAAACGCCTGCGGATAAGTTAATTAGTAGCCATAAGTCTTCAAAACATTCTTTAACCTTGTCCGCTCCAAATTTACAAATAAGTATACATATTAACAATGCGTACATATTTATTGTGACATTAATTTTATGCGAACCGGTCGTCATCTAAGTGCCCAATCCATTAGGTACCAGTTGTATCTTTGAAATCCTAAAAATCCTTATGCAATTGTGTGATTTGAACTCGCAACTACTACGTCAAAGTGTGCTCGCTTACCACTGAGTTGTAGAATCATTTATTATCATTATTAAAATAATTTAATGTTTAAAAAAATCTATAAATCTTTTTTTTAAATTTGTTATAAATTATTGTGAGACTGAATCTATTTCTTCATACTTTCTAATGAATCTGCTGGATTTGAACCTATGATCTCAAGACTAAATAAATAGCAAGCTTATTAATCAGCCATATAGCTAGCGAAAAAATGGTTAAAACTAGTTTAATAATTATAGTTCCAATAGAGTATGTTATAAGATATCTTACGAGTCTTTGAAGGCTATACTACTGTGTAGTATAACTATAATATATAACATTAAATATCTGGTTTTATACATTATCTAGACTAGCAAGGATTACTAAGCAAATGCGGTAACTTTTTCAAGAAGAAAGCTCCGTAGGCACTCTAAATTTATCGTAGGGTTAGGTTAAGTTGAATCCTATATATCCGCCCCTGTTTTCTGTGACGTATTTCATCCCCGCTGTCACCAATAAATCTGCCATTTGAAGTTGAAAACAAAATGGCATTCGAATAATATCTTCGTTTCGGGAGCTTTTTGCCTTCCAGACGTATTTTCAAAAACACTTTCAATAAAAAGAAATCAATTTATGTAACAAAAGCTTTTGGATACTCTCGAATTTTCCAATATAATATTTGCTATAGCCTGTAACCGAAGTATTCAATTTCAACAATATAAATGATACAAGCCATTTTTATGTATACTATAACATTGAATCCTTGGCATGATTTGTTATAACTCGACAGATGTTTTTTTTTTTTAATTCGGCTAAAATACGGTCGAGGAACTTTTAGAATGAATTCATTTATTACAAAATAAATCCTTGTCAACACGTTTACAATCTCTTATTATATTTTGGTGTTTTTGATTTAATGTAGCAGTTGTATACATCGACTGTAGAAAGAGAAAAAAACGTAGTCCAACTACAAAAAAAACACCATAACTTAATATTAATGTAAATATTATACATTAGTCTTTTCCAAGCTACGATGTTTTTTTTATAATCATAAATTATCATTCTATGTTACTGTAATAGTAGAGTGAAGAATTAAAGTTACATAATTACTCGTCTTTTATTTCATTCGCTATGACATATCTGCACCGAAAGTGGAGCATCTAGATCTCAATAGTATGACGATAATCACTTCAGAAGAAATATATTTCGACTGTAAAAAGAAAAGACGATGTTACCCACACAAAAAAAGTTTACAGGAGGCACAAAAACGTAAATTTTTAATGATTTTAAGCCAAAATAAAAATATTAAATACACACATCCTTGAAAAACACGAAGAATAAAATTCGTGCTTTATTAACTTAACCTGCTATTAATTTAATAAGTTATTTAAGTAAAATCAATATATTTGATATGATAGAAGTCCTTTTCCTTGTCGTAAAGTTCACATACCATGCTTTCTTTAAACTTAAAAGCTTAATTTAGATACTAATTCGGTATTTCCAGCTTATAAAAGTTGATAGAACCTGTATTAAGATGTATACAATTGTGACTATCGAAAGAAGCTGTTCCGAAAAAGCTGATTGTTATGTCATTTTTCCTTTCTAAAGTCTACTGAATCTATAATATATTACTAGAATTTTAACCATCAAATATGTCGTTTTTTAGTCAATAACAATATATATCATGAATTTATGGTTATATTGTAGCATATATGACGAGCTTAAATCTGATAATTACGAGCTTAAATCTGATAATTTTCTAGTATTATTTAAAATATGGAACATTTAAATATATTGTCTGATACCACTTCTAGCATTGGGCCACTAAGATAATAATATATATATATATATATATATTCATTAAAATAAACATCCCCATCATTTGCCACAAATGATAGTGTATTTTTTATTTAATTTCAAAATGGCGAAATTCATAAGTTCATATCTTTTTAATTAATAGAGTGTTAGTTAATAAGCAATAAAAGGTATCGATCGAAAATGTCTGAAATCCAAAACAATTACATACATGTATTATACTAATACATATTATTATAATTCAATTTAACTGTGTAATTGTACGTATAAGTCAAGTCTTGATAATAATCTGATAACAGAATTATTATAGTAATCAACAAATAATGAAAATGGTTATGTAATAAAACTTAAATTAATTAAGCTGTTATACTAGAAATAATTTATTATCTTTTGAATAAAGAGTAGTGTATATATTTAATATAAAACTACTTAATATTAAACTGTGATGTATTTTTTCATGGACTATATGTCTTGTGACATTTCGACACAATTGTATATCGTCCTCATTAACTCGCAAAAAACTTTGCGGAGATAATCGCGTTAAAAGGTTATTTTTATGTATTTAAATCAGGAAATTTAATAACTGTTTGCATTATTGTTTCATGTTATTAGCCACATATTGCTGTGAAAAATAATTATAATATATGCATAATCGACATATTATTTCATTGTAGCAAAAAAGTTGATTTCGGAAGAAAATGTCAGTTAGTGACTATTTCTTTAACAACGACGATATGCTTTTTTTATGATATCGATCAAAAAACATGAGATGAAGCCATATGTGACAGCTAACGTTGTAAACACGTGAACTTATCGTTTGACAGTCACATATTTTTTACCAATAATAGTGACATATTTGTTCAGGCGATAGTAGATTTTCATTTTCGTTTTAGCGTTCAATTTCGCTGTTTATCATGTCTCTGTCAGATTTATTTATACGTCCAGTTTTCCCTCCTCTTTCCAGTGATTTAAGTATTAAATCATTTTGATATAATCCTTAATGAATTTTGTAATTTATAGTTCTCCTCGATTTCCTCTTCCGGTCCAATCAGTAAAAGCTCTACATCGATTGTTTAAAGCTCGTTCTATACTCACATAACTAAGCCATCGCAAACTTTGTGTTATTATAAATAGCTTTTCTCTTTCCATATCCGTTTCATAGACAGGCTATAAATATCCCCGTAGCCCGCCAGTAGTCTCAGCCCATGTCATGCATACATCCCGTAACTCCGCCGAATACATTATGTAGATATTACTCAGCAGCATTTTAAACTGGTCGACTTGAAGAAAATCAGGTCGAGTTAAGATATATTGACTTGAAGCATCTGCAATATGTGGCCAATCCAGGTCCAATGTCACAGCTTCACTTTATCAGTAATCAGTGACTGCACGGTCCGTTCTCTTATCTTCTCGTTACAAAAAAAAATCATATCGCCGTATCCCCAAAATCTGCCGCAGGCATTTGCTCTTAACCTCTTTACGGTCACGCTATAGAGCGACCTCTCAGCAGCACAGTGACGGTTACTTTAGTACTACTAAACTGTGCAGTAGTACATTCACAATAGGCACTCAAAGCCGTTCAGAAATAACGGCGGCTATATTCGGCATATCCAATAAATTATTCTCGCAGAACATTTCGGCGGATATACTCGTCATGTGCACTGTGTTACGCACTATGCCTCGCGGAAATATACGCCATAAGCACTAAAGAGGTTAAAGTTTGGTATACGATTGCTATGGGCCTTTATTTGGTGACATATTTCGCAATTGTAGAGTAGCAGTGACAGAATTCATGCATTGCACACGCGGTATTTGATGTTTACCTTGTACAGCTTGGAGTCCCTACTTAGAGAGATTATGAATATACTGAGGTCAATCTCATTAAAGTTTTTAGAAGGCTTATATCCATAACACTATTGTCGCTGACATTTTCATATTAACATTTCGTAACTGTGCCAAAATATCAAACTTAAAAGCACTTTATTTTCCTGAAAAAGCTTCACTGTTGGAAGTATCCATATAAATTTCTTGTCTTGTCTTTTTTATCCAAATATTAAATAAAATGTAACTAAATCATAAATCGAGCGAAAATTGATCAATGAAAATTTTTAGCAAACATTTATTGGATATATCTTTGTTCATAATTTCAAACTCCACATCCATGAGTAAAGTTGATTTATAATAATTTTAACTCAAATCAATAGGTATTGCAAATAATCACTAAGTATATTTTTCGTATTTATTTTTATATTTAGGCAATTTACAGATCCGATTGTTATTGTATTATACTAAAAAACTTAAAAAGTATTGAATTTTTTTTCATTGTCGCATATACAAATATTAAAAGCTTTTATTTAGCTTCAATTGTAAGTACGTTTTTACGATTTTAATGTTGTTATTTCTATTTAACCGATACTAATATGTATAGTACTATTTCATTTTCGCACTTTGCACTAAAAATAATAACGATTCGTTGCGTTGCGGTGATCAAGCTTAATGATAACATTACAATGCATTCAAAATTCACAAAACATCCATTTTCACAACAATGTGATTTTGTTACTTAGTCGCATCAAATACACATATTTAGTAAAAATGAAACACACTTTAAAAACGCCTCTTGAAAATTTTCCTCTCATGTAGTTACTTACTTATTCACGGCTGGTACAGATACGCGCAAGTGTTGTGTATTATATTGTATATATGGTGTGCCTATATGATATGAAGATTATATGGTTTAAAACCGTTTGTATACTCCCTGGATTGTTCGTTGACTTTGAGTAGTAATTATCAAATTAATTAAGATGAAAGAACTTTAATATTGCCATGTTTGTGAAAATTATGTCTCCATTAAAGTAAATGTAAATGACGTATACGGTTATAAAATTCGTTTGAAGATTCGTCTCAAACGACTCAGTCGCAGTTAAAAATGTTACTTAAATTATTATTTTGTAACAATATTTCCGCCTGTAAAGTTCACGCTAAATGTAAACACTGGGATTTTGCTTTGCAGAAGGAATGTGAAATTTAAATAAATTTATTCCGAGAGCTACGCCGAACAATTATTTATTACTATGTGGAATAATTGCGATACATTTGGCATGTACGATGTTAATGTTTCTAAGTGCTTCGTGTTTGTTTTTAGGCGCCATTTGTCGGTAGTAATTTCCTTAAACCTTCCATTACAATTATTCTAAAAATAAAACTCCGGTATATTTACAATTTGGTCGTCTTCATATATTAAATGGTGCATGGAGATAACCATGCTGACTCCATACCAGTTCAGTAGCCGCGGTGGTTTTTCCGCTAAGCTGTCTCAATGTGGCCTTGTTAAGTAACCAGCATATCCTTGTGGCTGCCCAGAACAGGATGCTAATTTTTTTCAATTAGCATTATTATCATTTCTTTTTCAGCACACTTAAATGCGTTGCAATCTAGGTCCCGGGAAATTTATATTTAGTCCCGGGACATTAGAAAATACCGATTGTCTAAAATATATAACATATTAATATTAAACAGGGACTGGCGTAATTGATAAATAAATTAAATACATTCAATATTAAAATCGATTACCACTAAGTTGACTTGTTGCCGTTATTATCATTATAACTATTGCTTTAATTTATTTCTTCGACAGCCAAGAAGTATCCTTATCCGAGAATGCGGATTCGATTCTCACATCTGCAAGATTTTTTTCTAGGCCCAAAATTGCAGGACTGGGGTGGGTTGAGAAATTGTTTGACAGTCAATTTCGGTAGAAAATATTCTGTTAAGCCATGCCTTCATGTTTCGATACATATACTCCACTATTACATTGGACATCCCCACATTGTATAATGTAGCAATATGCTTCACTTTCGGAGCAAACATTGCCTAAAAACTCAATTAAATAGCTGTTTATAAAAGTTGCAGAAAGCTTCTACAAGTCAACAATCTCTTCGAATCAAAGTATAGCAAATACAAATAATCTCTAAGGGTACGAAAACTAAAACTAATGTTTTATTTACGCAATTGGATACTAATTTAATAAGTCGCTTAAGAAAAATCAATAAAATTGATGTGGTAAAAGTCGGTTTACCTGGTCGCAAATTTTGCAAGGGATCTTTTTTCAAACTTAAGACTAAATTTGGATACCAATTCAGCGTTTTAACTTTATATCCTTTTGTTAAACCGTGTAATAAATTGTACACATTGTGATTATCAAAAAAAGCTCTTCTGAAAAAACGTTATTTTTCCTTTTTACAGTCGAAGTATACCACATTCGGGGCAAATATGGATACAAAAAGCATTGTGTGAAAGCTTTAAACTTTTAATTTTAAATAGTCACGTTGTTTCAAATAACTGGTGAAATTTGGGTTCAATATTTTAGTTAAAATAAATTATTTTATGGTCTTTATTCTCCATATAAACGATTACTTCTATATTTCTTCGATCAAATAGTGTAGCCTCGCGTGATTTAAGAACAGTTTCACGGTAAAAGAAAACGTAACCTCCACATAATGAAGTAATTCTTACACGAAAAACATAAATTATCGCAGTCACGCACCTTCATGTATAACTAAGTACACAGCCTTAATAGTTATGAAAATTTCCTCCTCTGATACGTTTTTATTGCATTATGTCTCCATAAAATTTCAGGCAATTTATAAAGAAAACTCTCGGCATTACACAGCCTGGAGGCTTTGCCCATATCGCCAGAGCTTTTATAATTTTCAGTTAGCGTTCGTTACAGCCTTCTTACTTAATCAAATTTCATTAGCAAGGTCAACACACAGCCTTATTTTATTACACTAAGCCTTCCCAGTTGAGTGATATTTTCATAATAATGTTTGTAATTCGTTTTATTTTAATATTTATAATCAAAGTTTACGAAGCTAACTAGTCAGACATTCTAATAATATTGGATCTATTTATATTCTTATAATTAATTAAGCTTTTGAAACGCTAAGTTAAAGCCAATAAATAAACTGTACATATTAAATAGTATTATATGTATGTAGTTAAGCATAAGACGTCCAAGTTACATAGTAACAAACAAGTGAACAACGCGATTGAAATTTCAATGAAACAGATTAACATTTAGTATAAATTTTATATGATTAAGAGCTTAATCTGAAATTTAAATACTTATATGGCATACACTACATCTTTCCTGACTATTTGAATATCAAAAAACTACTTTAAAAGTTATTGAATGTTTTGTGGGTGATGATTAAGATTATGATCGTTTTTTGTTTGGATTTTTACTAATATTATATTAGTGTTTGCCCATAAAACCTTGAGATTGGTTATATTAAGTGTATTTTTTGTTTATAAATAAAGCAATATATCAAAATAATGCAATACAATAATATATACGTTTATTTATTGAAAAATATTTAAAAGTGGCATTATGATAATTATTATAATTTAGAATAGGTTTGGTCAAAAATTTATTTGTAATTAAATAACCTTGTTTTAAAACTTCAAAACCGAATACGTTCTCACCACGTAGACGTTTTGTAGATATTATTTTTTGTAAATTGTAAATTAAAAAACCGCGATTACTTCTTCTGGGTGTATATTTCTGATTGAGTGTCTTTGATGCTTTAATATGCATTTATGTTTTCGAAGCATTATATGCAGCAAAATGAATCATTTCAATGTATGGCTTGAAAGTCTTCTGCTTAACTACACCCATTGTGATAACTGCTTAAAATAATTTCTACCCTTGTCTATGTCACAGAGTGTAATGGCATATTTTGTTTAACAGACGGTTTTCGATAAATACTTAATATATAATGACAGCTTAAGTAATTTTATCCCATTTTATTTTGGATTCAACAACTACATAAAATAATTCAGTTAATAATTTTTCTCATTTAGTTTATTATAATATTAAATTTCGGTTTTATTTTCTCAGAATACCAGATACCATGTTATTACCAAAAACTAAGTATGCCCGCCTTAAAACTGAAAGTCGTAAGTTTAATTTCCACATCTCAAATCTAAATATTTAAAATACCCTAGATGCCAAATGGGATAAATTTTTTTAGACAATCAATTCTCACGTAAAAATACATTTCGTAAATTCACGTGTTCCATTATTGGGAGCAAAATATAACTACAATTTACATGACCACTCCCAGAATAGAGCATACTTATCTACACAGTGGGAAGATGTCCACTCCAGAAATATAGCGTATGGACTTAGCAATGTCAAGCCACGATGGTTTCTTTCAAGATTGTCAGCCAATTACTCAACCTAATGGGCATCCAGTTTTACATATATTTTTTAAATTCAGTTTCTGTGAGATTCGAATCTATAATTTTCGGCTCCGAATAGGCTACCGGGAAATTAATTTAACCGAAAAACACACGATCTCATAATATCTACATTTATTAATATTAATTCAGTTCGTTCGAAAGATGTCCTTATCAGATAAATTACATTTCGATTGTGAAAAGTAAAAAAGACGTAACCCACGCAAAAAACGGGAGGCACAAAAACATCTTTTTAATAGTTTGTGCCAAAGTCAAAATATTAAATGGACATAACTTTGAGGTGCACGTAGACTGAAATTAGTGTTGTATTTACCCAGTTTCATATTAATCATATTAGTTTGTTTAAGAATAACCAATAAAACTAATGTGAGTCCCATTTCCTGATCGTAAATTTCACGAGTCATCTTATTTTTAAATTCAAATATTAATTCGGCATTTTCATTTTACATTCTTTTGATAAAACGTGTATTCAGTTCAATACACTGTGAAAATGGAAAAATGTTGTATTAAAAATCTGAGAATTAAGTTTATTTTGCTTTTCAGTCAAATTGAACAGGTAGTTTTTCCAATCTTTGAATAACTTTCGGAACAAAATTCTAGCCATAGAATTTAGCTGATTCTTTCTATATATCCTAACCGTATTTAATATTACATGTGTTTTTTTATACGGCTTTATCTTCTTATCTATATTGTAAAAACTCTTCGGTTATACATTGTATGTCTCTATAATGTGTTTGTGTAGCACACATCTGCACGTGAGCTTTAATAAAATTGCAAAACCAGCACATGTTTGTTTATTGTGTGCGTTCTACGACTGTGAGCGCGCAACAGCTTTCCTGACTGGGTCGATACAATATTCCCCCGTAGCGTTCAAGAAGTTTGTAGAGCTGCTACGATTACCTCTACGCTGGTCTCTACGGCTTGCTAACTTAAACTTATGCCGCGTAGCAAATACTACGTTAAATAGGCAGTTTTATTATACCTGCCGGGTAGTTTCTGATATGTCGACATTTTGGTGCTATGGTTTTATTAAATTCATGACCCATACGAATCGTTTTAAACAAAGCTATAATTGTAAAATTACATTATCAAGGGTATACTGACAGGGAACATTAAATAAAAAAACAGTGTCTTATATAATCGAATTTATAGTAATATTCAACTTTGAAAAGGAAAAATGACGTAATCCACCTAATAAATTTTACAGTAAGCACCAGAAATTTATTATATATTTCATGATTTTGAGTCGAATTCAAAATATTAAATAGACACGACTTCAAAGTGCACGAAAACTTAAACTGGTGTTTTATTTACCCAATCTGATATAAGTTTCATAAATTATTTAAGAAAAACCGTTTCTGTCGTTTTTCCTGGTCGCAAATATCACAGGCCCTCCTGGCATAAAAGTTTCATTTCGGCATTAACTCAGCATTGGCAGCTTATATCCCTTTGATAGAACGCGTATTCCGTAATGTGAAGACATATTTTGACAGATTATTTTTCACGAGAATTGGTTGTCAGAAATTGCTTAACTACAATGAGACCTAGTCCTGCACTTTCGGATTTTTTTTAATCCGACAGATGTGAGAATTAAATCCGCATTTCCTAAACGCAAAGGGCGCCTGCAATACTCTAGTTTATCGGAAATACTTTTTTATAACGAAATTTCCTCGTTGGATAAATATTTTTCTTTTGCACTTTTGTTTTTCCGGTCGAATTAAAAATTCATATTGTTATATTTACAAACCTTCAAAATGTTTATTGTTAGTATGAACAGAATCCGAAGATAATAAATAATTCATATCGAAGCTAAAAGTTTAAATTATTTTTAACTTAATAATCAATTTCCATAAAACTGGATTATTACATAGTATATTTCGATTACTTAAAAAGCCTTTTGTGTCTCTGTTGATAATGCCATAGTTATGAACAATTGTGCCCTGTAAATCAAAATATATTATTTTCAATCTTTAAATGGAGGATATAATTGCATAATGGCTTAAACAATTGATGAATAAATACCGCCCTTGTCAAAATCATCACACATATAAAGCAAAAATATAAAAAAAAGCTTTGACTAGTATTGAAAAAGTAAGAAAAGGTAAAAAATAGTTTTTAAACTTCTTAAAGACTAGATAAGAAGAATTTCTATAAATCAGCTGTTATTTCCAGCATTGTTAAATTATGGAAGAAGAATTCTACCAAATATGTTGTTTTGGGTCTTTACAATGCATATGATACAATATTTATATTATAACTAAGACTAAATATAAAAGCGCGTGCCAAAATATTGAATAGCAAAACGTATGCGGAATCTATGGTCCGTTGATCATGTCCATATTTTTGATGAACCTTCACTTATGAGTTTCTCAAGTTTCCCTCATTGAAATGATTGTTGATACTATCAAAAAAAATCTTCAATTACACTAACTTTAGTCTTGTGTGGATGAGGTAAATACTATTTCAAATCGAAGTGTGACTAAATTACGGCACACGATTTTATATTATAAAACTGTTGTAAAAATAACGTTTTGAACCACGTTCGTAAACTTTGTTCGTATGAAAGACTTAATTACATCCTTAACAATACACAAAGAGTTCCTTGCGTGAAAATAAGTTTAAAAAATGATATTCAAATGTTCATTTTAACTGTGAAAACTTACTTACGAACTACACTATAAATCTTGATGAAAGTGAATAAATAGAATATGAACGTATACGAATTAATTAATATTTTCGACTGATGGTGCTTGATGGAAATTGATTTTAAATTCTA
>JAGVSQ010011192.1:0-12399 GCA_022683975.1 Rhyacophila evoluta
TTTATTTGTGAACTTCTGTAAAGATCATTATCGTCTGGCTCTATTCGATAATTTTAACTCTTGTAAGTCTAGCACTAGTGTATTTGTAGTTGACCGTAAAAATTAAGCCATAGTAAGTGACAGTGATGTCAGTGCACTGAATCACATCACAAATAATGAAATCATTCACTAAAATATTTAAAAATTTTGTATCGATCATTTTTGTCTGGTTTTTCCATTTAATACTTTAAGCCTGGATTTTTATATCACTAATGTATCTTTATTCTAGTTTACAAATAAATCCATGGTAAGTGACACTGATATCAATACGCTGACTAATAGCACATATAATGAAATCATCGGTTCCATGACGTCTGCGTACACATTTAAATAAAAATCTACCTATACTATAATTACGTGATTTAAGTATAAAATGTCTTAATATTAATTACTGTGTTAGTGTGAGCACTTCAATGTGTCCGCAGATGTCATGTGTGTAGTTGTCTGGTTACCGAAATCATCAGCTAAAGAAATGATGTATTAAATATATGTTTGAATTCGAGTTTAAAAATACTCGATTTAGATTATGGAATAAAGTTAAACATTGTTTTGTTGCATTACAATTAATAATGCACAGAACAATCTGAATTTTTATTTTATTTGAATCAACCTTATTCATCCTGTTATTAAAAATTTATTTAAACACTTTTTTATTTACAAGAGTTTAGTCTTTTTTGATTATCGATGATAATATTAAAAATTAAAAGTACTATGATTTATTTATAAATGGGAATTGTATTGACATGTTAAAATTTCACATTGCTACCATTTAACGTATGAGAGAAGTACTTGTGACAGACAGATACGTATAAGTATTTTCTGTTTTATAATATAGACATTTATTATAACAATAATGTTATGTTTATTCCAATTTCTCGTTATATAAACTATCTAAAGATTGCAAAGAATGCATTTGAGACATTTTTTTTCACCTCGATCTGTCAGATGACTTGTAAGATCAGTAAAATAACTTTCAAATTTCAATTTATTATTGACGCAAATATCGAATGAATTTGAAAGTGCGATTTGATCATCACGACTTTTTTCGACATCTAATTTCAATGAATTAATGCGGTTTTATCTTTCATTATCATAAATCAGAATGGCATGAAAGGTCCGTAAATGATGCGATATGACTTTAAAATTCATTCCACTTAATTGTATCTTCATAAATTCAACATATCCGATTATATTACTAACTACTCCGATTATATTACTAACTACGTGAATATATAATCTAGCACCGTCCATTCGTGCGTAATGCTATTGTACCAGGCGCCTACAAGAAACAGTACACCACTCACGGACCTCTCCTTAAAAGAAAGACTAATTTGGATAAATATATATATATATTATACCGAGTTCGCTCTCAATGTGAAGCATATGGATGTGCACAGTCTGAAGATATCCACCCCGATAGAGGAGTATATGGATCTTCACAATGTGAAGACGTCTTGACAGATTATTTTTGTCGGTAGTTGGTCGTATAAATTATAATATGTATATAATATTCCTTAGTTGGTATCTTACGCGCTTAGCAATCCGGGGAATGCGGGTTCCATATGCTCCACGTTGGTAAATATAAAAAAATATATCAATTTTGTAGAACTACTAGTTTTATTTCCGGTTTGTCCAGTATAGATTCAAGCACATTTTTTATTAATTATAATTAACCCTTTCATTAGTGAATTATTTTGCTATGCACACTACCATGGCCAATTACTAACTATGCTGTTAGTATTTTATTATTTTTTTGATTATAAATGTTCTTATTATTAAATACTGCCCTTGATACGACGGTTAACCTAAACAACCCAACAAATAATCGAATGCATAAAATTAAATTGATTTATTGTCCATCTTCCATTTCGCTTGATACATACTCACTATTATTATTATGATACATTGCTCTAAATAGATACTATGGCAAACACAACCAGCGAACAATAAAACAAGTAATCGAACGCAAATGATTAATTGTATTCAATTCCCTATCTGTCGGATTTTGAAAATCCAAAAATGCAGAACTGGATAGCCATTGTGTTGAGCGATTGTCTGACAAACAATTCTCGTGAAAAATAATCTGCCAAGATGTAATTCAAATTGTGGAGATTCATATACGCACATTCGGAATGGATATCTTCACTCTGTAGGTCCATATGCTCCACTTTGGGAGCGAACATTGTATAAAAAGTCTTTTTTGAGATTTTGTAAATTTTGTAGTGTGTATTGTGTCAGGTGTGTTTGATGTATTGTTTCATATTCAATGTAAAAGTTCATAAAATATAAACGAACTATTATATATATAAATCTGTCGCTCTTGCTAATGTTGGACTGTATGTCCTTGATAACTACCTTAGAAATCGGGAACATCAGCCTAAATTTCATTCCTAAAAGCAGGACTATCCTGCCAGAAGTCATGCCAATGCAGAGAGCAATGGTGATGTTTAACGAGATTGCCTCGGATATTGATATCTTCCACCTAGGTGAGAACGAGCTAAGATGGGTGCTATTATATACATTATTGGAATAGGGTCTGTCTAACTTATTTGGTAGACACTCTCTTCTTCCTTTTGTTAATTCTTTTTTATATTTTAATATATTTTTGATTTTCGTCATAACTATATGTATATCGTGTTGTTAGCTTATTAAACTTGTAATTTGTAATGTTATAACACGTAATAAATAAATAAATATTAAAATTTATTAATTTTATATTTTAAAAAGTTATGACAAAATAACACACATATGAATGATGCTTACTGTGTGAAATGAATAGAAAACCAGATGTAAAATGCATTGAAAATTAACGAAAATTGAAAGCAATGCCCGGATTATTCAAAACCAACTGTTACATAGATAATTATTCGTCAGCAAAAATATCACTGTTACTAGTGAGCCAGCGATTGCCAACTACCTGCTGGTGATTTGTTGTAAAGTTTCTAAAAATACACTAAGCAAATTAATGAATATATAACTTATCACACACTTATTAGATTATGTAACTAATTTTATTTAACTTGGCTTTGCTTTTTTCTTCTTCTTCATCTGCTTGCTATATATAATAGAATATATGATGACGGGATTTCTTCTAGAGCTGTGCAGATCTATATGCTTGATTTTTATTATCGCTTCACTTAATAATGAATTGTATTTTTATTTATTAAAATATGATTCGTTTAATTATCATATCCATCGAGTTTTTCATTTAACGTTCTTTATTTGGAGGTTTAAATAACAAATTGGGGTGATTTTTTTGATTTGAAAAGTGGAACATATGGATCTACACAGTGTAAAGATATCCGCTCCGAAAGTATAGCATCTGGATCACCGTATTGTGAATTACATCTTGACAGATTATTTTTCACGAGAATAGTTCGTCAGACAATTGCTTAACTCTACCCATTGAGTCCTGAATTTTTGGATTTTCAAAATACTATAGATGGAGAATCAAACACGCATTCCTCGGATTGCTAGGCGCGCATATCTCGACATATTATTTTCACGAGAATTGGTTATCAGACTTAAACCTATGGCCACCCGGTCTAAAATATGGCAGATGTGAGAATCGAACCAGCATTTCTCGAATTCCGACACGCGCATACTAACTTCTATACTACCGAGGAGACAAGTGATTATTTAGACGAATTTAATTGCTTTGAAATGGTGTGTATTGTCAAAATTAATATTCGTATTAAGCCATATGCAACCACAAACTGAGGACAAATCTTGACAGGTATGATTTATATAAAAGACATCGACACGCTATAAAGTTCTATACGCTCCACTTTCGGAGAGAACATGTAAAAAAATGATAAAACATTAAATTGTTGGCTATTACTGATCTGGCGTTTGACTGAAATAAGTGAAAGTGACATCGGATACCGACAGACAATTTGCAACGAACAATGATGTCAGATAATTTCGAACACAATCATAAGAAAAAAAAATGTTGGATTTGCTCTCTTTGGAGAAAAACCTATGTTACTTAAACACCTAACTTACAGTATTAAGTACACTGCATAACACTACGGAAGAACTATTTCTTTGGCTTAAATCAACCTGGATTTAAATTTCACTCTCATAATAGAGAGTTAATTAACAAACATCAATAAGACTGACAGTGCATTTATATTATATTAACCCTTTCGTTGGTGAGTTATTCTAATCACGAAAATCTTTCACTTTTTATCATTTAAACTTATATCGTAAAGTCAACCAAATCGAATATGCCGATTCGTAAACAAATATTTCCAAAAAATGAACGAAACAAACTCAAAAACTGTTCTAAATTGGTAAGAATGTTTATGACATTACAACAAATGGCCGCTCCCATTTTGGAATCAAGTGAGCACTTGAGAACAAATTTGAAGCCATAGAACTGATTTATATGACATTTTAAGTGTTTCTGTGAACAGTATTATAAATAATCTTCCGTTTTTTACAAATCATGATAATTGTAAAAAGAGCATACGGGATTTTTTCAATGCTAAAGTCAACTATTTTTTTTCGTAATTTTTACGTATTTTGTTATAAGTGTTCCACGCCTTCCACGTCACATCAGTGGATCTATCTAGTATTTATATTAAAAGAAATAAAAACATATAATTCAAAAATAAAAGAATAGCTTCGAAAATAGAGCAACACCACGAACAGACGTACATGTACGTCTATACTTCTCAAAGGGTTAACAGCTACATTGGTATGCCTACACTTGAAAATAATTTTAACCTTTAATATTTTTAAATACAGTCATATATATATTTTTCTTTATCACGTTCGCTCAGCGAGTAGATAATATGGATCTACACAGTGTGAAGACGTCTTCTACACATGTGGGGTATATAACTATCTGCAATTTGATGACATGTCTTTTTTACGACTACAGATATCCAGCTAATTGCCCAACCTATTGAGCATTCAGTAGTGCATCTTTATTTTTTTAAATCCACCAGCTGTGCGAATTAAATCCGTAATATCGAGATCCAAAACGCACACGCTAACCTCTTGGCTAACTGAGAGATATTTACATTATAAAAAAAAAATAATGAAGTTCCGAGGGTTAAAAAAAATATTGAAAAATAGTTTTCAGTAACATAAATTAACTTCACTTGTCTTCAACAAAATAATATACGCTTTTTTGTATTCATCGATTTTGTATACAACATTTGTTGCAGAGATATTTGAACTTTTGTCGTTTTCGTATTTAGAAACCTCTATAATACGAATTTATAAACTCATTTTGACCATTAAAATTTTGTCGTTATACTAACAGATTGTCCTGGAAAATAATAAAAAATGTGTTTACATTGTATTATTGTTTGTATTGATAACATAATAATAAACAAAATACAAGAAAATTAGTTTTGTTGTTAGCAAAAAAATGACTTGTATAAATAAAACGAGAAAGACATATGGACACAATGGGGACATGGAAAACTTTCTCACGTATCGCTTTGCTCGCTCGCTTAACCATATGAATGTAGTATAATATAATATACAAAACCGTAATTGTTATTGTAATGTCGTACTGAGGTAGTATGAGATTTCATATGAATTCACACTTGGCACACATAAAACATAATAAGAAATGTTTTCGTTTTAAACCACACGGAAGCTTCTTGATATCAAAGAAAATATAACGCAATAAAAGTGTTATTTGAATAGTAGATAATGTGTTTTTATTTGAAACATTTTTTTTGTAATATATGATTACATTAAAAATTGTATTTATGATGTATTTTGTACAGTCTACGCTCTGAAAGTAGACCATATGGATCTACACAGTGTTAAGATGCCAGCTCCGAAGGTGGAGGATGTCTCTTTACAACGTGAACTTTTTTTGACTGTTTCCATGAGAATTGGTTGTCGGATAATGATTGATAAAACTAGCAGAACTAAAACTGTTTTGTATTTTTGTATGTTGGAAAATCCGATAAGTGTAAGAATCGAATCCGCATTCCCCTGATGCGAGACGTACGTGCTAACCTTTCAGCCACAAGGAGACTTTAGTTTTTAATGGCTATACCAGTGATCGGATGCCGCAAGACGCTAGTCAACTTCATGCATACACATTCACCAAAATTTATTGTTGCTCTTGATAGTTTCACACAAATGGAGTTGGCTAGTTTTCAGATTAAACAATCGATATTTCAAACGTATATAATAAATGCGAGTTCGATTCCTACATCAATCAGAATTTTCGTAATCCAAAAATGCAGTACAGCATGTCCATCAGCTTGAGCAATTGTCTGACAAACAATTCTCGTAAAAAATAATCTGTCAAGACGTCTTCACAGTGCGTAAATCCCATATACTCCATCTTCGGAGTGAATATCTTCACACCGTATAGATGCATATGCTTCACTTTAATAGTGAATATATTATAAGGAGAATATTATGGAAAATAATACACGGGTATTGTAAATGTATTAAATGTGACAATACTACAGAAATTGCACACGTAAAATCAGGTTTCTACTATAACTTCTATCTTATAGATTGTGAATAGATAAAATTTACAAAGAGCAGCCAGATAATCAAAAATGTAGCAATAATTCAACTCTTCATATGCGTAACATAACAACATTTGCACAATAATTTTATTACATTATAGTCTCGGAAGTCGAACAGTGAAATCTTAATACAACAAATATAATTGTTCGACGAAGACACGACACAAGTTGGGCAAGCAAATTAAGAAAAAAAATGAAATGAAAGAATGTTGTTGCCAGTAAAAAAAATACTAAGAGATTTACTGGGAAAATTTTGCGTATTCTATGATACATATATTATATTAGAATCGTGAGAAATGCACGGTGAGATATAAAATTAGCAACACAATGAAAGTTTTGGCAACGTTTTGTAATGTTAGCTTACCGAATAATGTATAATTACCACAAAACAGTCAGTTATAGATATAACAAAATAAATTTAAAACATAATTGTGATAATGAATGCGTGCTTAGATCAAAAAAATTGTTTTTAGTCCAACTAGATGAGTTTGTTTTCTGGTTAATAGAATTTTTAATCCTCGTTATAATGAAATATTTACATGTAGATAGTGCGAGAATATTAATCTGTATAATAGAAATTAGTGTTTTTAAGTATTAAACCAATGGTTTGAGTAATTGGTTGACAATAAACTCTCATAATTAATGGCGGCAGAGATCTATATGTATATAGTCAATTTCTGGACTAATCATCTTTAAATTATTGAGATTCATATGCTTTACTTTCGGAGTGAACAAGATACAAGCGACAAATACTACCATTTATTTTCTTCGTAAAAACATCGTAATATTTTTAATGTATCACCATATAAATTCATTATAAATTATGCGAAAATATCGTAGTTAGCATTTGTCACTGTCATTACGAACAGCGATATATCGTTGCCGAGCATTCAAATGGTTAAATACAAAGTGTTTTAGATGACGCAAGGTTTATTTTTACTTATGTAATATCCAGTGCAATGTAATTTAAAAGCTGTGTGTGGAATGTTTAGAGCTTTTAAGGTACGTTCATTACGCCAACACTTAAATTCAAATTACGGGTTCAGTGACTTGGTGGATAGTCGAGAGTATTAATGTTTAATTGTAACACTATTTTAACCGTTTTCATTTATTGCGTGTACAATTAAAACTGTTAAAATCGTATTTATAAGTGAGATGAATTCTCTCAGATACCAAAGCATACCAACAAGAGAAAGATTCACAAAATATTATTTATCACGAATGACGCTCTTTGTTAAATTCTTAAATTAGTTTCGCAGCAATGAAATAAGATGAAGTGGTTTTTCTTAACGTTTTGAATGCTTGTTGTAATTACGTCGAATTACGATAAATGACACAGCAGAAATAGAAAATAGAAGTTCGTGCATACGATTTCATTAGCGGACGTCTTACAACAATATGATAAATCATCTGTTTGGTACAACATTTTTAACCATACACAATGAATATTTGTTTATTTAATTTAATATTATGTTGAAAACATTATAAACTTTTAGTTTAGCGCATTTACAACATGGCATAGTAAAAGTAAATAAGCATAAGAAAGAGACTCTACAAAGAAAGTTAGATAAATCCTATTCTAAAGATGTATATTACAGCATCCACTTAAACTCACTCTTACATGGGTGAAAAATATCAATAACCAAGGCAATCTCGTTAAGTATCGCCATTGCTCTCCGCATTGGCATGACTACTGGCAGGTTATTTCTGCATTTAGGAATCAACTGATAATCCCGATTTCTCAGATAGTTATCAGGGAAGCATAGACCAAAGCTAGTGGTAGAGTTATTAATTAGAATTAGACCACGTATAAGTCGAAAAAATTTCGTCGACAAATACGCATGGAATTGCATGGATCTATATTATAGATATGGATGAATAATTAGATTGACAGCTCTTTACGAGGGTTGGTTGTCAGCGAATTTAGTATTCAGTTCAGTGTTTTTAAACGAATGTGTGATTTGACCGAACCGCGTCAGACAATAAAGTCCTGGTGTTTACCAATCACCGAAACATCTATTGTATTTTTAATGTTCAATACTTTATTAATATTTTTATCAGTATCAAATTTACGGTAAAATTGATAGGTTTGTTGATAGCTATTTCCGTTGGCACATCAATGTGATACTAGCACACGAAACAGCTGTTGAAAAACCATTGTTTTTAAACATTCCCTTCATTATCCATTATATCTTTACACGTGTTGTATAGGTTATGTCGTAATTTATAAAAGTAAAAATTATTTTTTTTCACTTACGCATGTTACCGATTTGCTTCATACTTTATATGGGCTATTTACTCTTTCTCTCTTACCTGAAACAAACAAAATAAAAATATATTAATATTGTTAAAAGTGATACAATTTTTTTCAGTATCTAATAATATTTCTTACTACTGGTTCTGGTGTGCTCTACATAACAATGAATCACTCAAATGAAACTAACAAAATTAAACATTTTTTTGTACCATGTTCGCAATAGGCATCTAGTCCTGCATTTTAGATTTTTTCAATCCGGCAGATGTGAGTATTGAACCTGTATTCCCCGGATTACTAGCCGTGCACGCTATCAACTACGCTACCGGAGATAAACTTATATTATAGAATAAATTAATTAGTTATGTTTTGAATTGCAGGATGTCAATCAGATTCTCTTGGAGTGTTTCTATATGTCACTTGAAAGGAAAAAGCTTCTTACATTGGTTCAACTATTTGTCGGAATAGTTGAATATTGTAAAACAGCTTCTACAAGAGATCATTTGCCAGATTTAAAAACATGCACTTTCTTACAGAGAGCGAAAGGGTATTTTTTTAAAACAACATTGGCAGACTTAATCCAAATAGAAATTACTCAGAAAAGAGTCACTTTGGCACTTTCAATAGAGCTAAAAATTCATTACGCCACGATATACACACGTATAATAAATGTGAAGCCATATCAAGTGATGGAAGAAGAAGCAAGAAGTATATGATCCAACCAATGCAGTCTAACAATTGTGATTGACCTATCAAGTTCATATCGTATCTAGTAAATCAGTGGCGTAGCTACCATGGAGCAGTTGGAGCACTCTGCTCCGGACAAACGAATCATTGGAGCGCAAGTAATTTGTTCAGTAAGTACGAGAGCTAAAAATAACACGAAAACGAGAAACCATAATTTTTGGAAGGAAGTGAAAAATTCAAGGTAGCGTGAGAGCTAAAAAACGAAAGACTTTAGGGAGCACGACGATTCTACTTGCTCCAGGACGCCGAATATGTAGCTACGCCACAGCAGTGAATCATACTTCGTACAGTATATGATTTTCCAGATGTCAATTGTACGTATGTGTAATATAATATATGCAGAAAAACTCAACTAACTTTGGAGCTTTAAAGTAATAGCATATTGAAGAACTTATACGTATCCAATTATATTTTTTAGCATATCAGGAATATTAAAAAACAAATTGACAAACGTTGTATGAAATGCATTTTTGTTTGTTTTGAATATTAATGAAGTTCATATTATTAAGTGAACGAAAACGTACACCTAGGTAAATAATAGTTTTAAGAAACAATGGCACTTTAAAAACAATACAAATAATTGCTTTGAAAACGAACCAGACTGCGCCAATATAGTCACTGTTTACGTTTAAAATTACAGTATCAAGTAAAAATTCCTTTTAAAATTCACCAGGCGAAATGGTCCCATGTTCGCTACGCTCGATAATCCTCGCTAAAGTAAAGACGTAAATGTACATAGTACGTTTATTGAACTTATTCAATCTATATCTTGAAAGCATTAAATAAATCATATTTTAAAATATTATGAACCGATTGCATTTGATATTATTAATCATTCTTATTTTCACACATTTCAGCAGTTAGATGTCATCGCAAACAACGAATCACTTCACAAATAGTCAAACGCATTCGATTAAAAAGATTTATAGTTAATATTCGTTAAGATACGGTCGTGATACTTCGGGTTCATTCCTAAATGCGGTACTATCCTGCCAGTAGTCAATCCATTGCGGAGGGCAATGGTGGTGCTTAACGAGATTGCCTCGGATATTGAAATCTTCCACCTAGGTGAGAGCGAGCTTAGATGGATGCTATTATATACATTATCAGAATAGGATCTGTATAACTTACTTGTTAATATTTATGTATATATATATATTTGTAATTCTTTCTTTTTCTTTTTTTAATATTTTAATATGTTTTTGACATTTTCGTTATAACTATATGTACATCGTGTTGTTAACGTATTAAACTTATAATTTGTAATGTTACAACATGTACAAAAATAAATATATGAAAGAAAGAAAGGGTAAGATAGACTGTGAAAAGCCTACGTGGAGGGAGACATGAATATCAACACGTTTTTTATGCTTTACTTTCAGAACGGACACGGAAAAAATATAAAAATAATAGATTGTCGGTAATAAATGTATTTTTTATAATTTATAGATTTATGAAAATAATTTGACAGTTTTTTAAAAATTTATTCTGAATTAATTCAATGGTGAATGTTTTATTGGCAATTGAAATAAATTTAATGTGATATTTTAAAATAAAATGCGCATATAATTGATATATCTGATAAATATTCGACTTTTCCATACAGCGGTGAAGGGATCGATAACCATTTAAATGCCACACTATTTTTACTGACACGCATATTTGTACGTGCATATTTAAAATTATGCTTGGCATTTATACTTTACTTTAAAGTGTGATTTTTTTTCACCGTGTTCGGTCTGAAAGTGGAGCATATGGATCTACACGTAAACTGTTGAAATTGTCTAGGCAGCGTGCTGCAGATGCTTTCGGAAGCCCAAACTCTACCTAGCCCTATAGTATACCAATCGAATTAAGCTAGCATAGGTTTTATCGATAATTGTATTCAACAGAGTACAAGAACATTTATTAAGTTAGAACGTTTCTTACTTGAATATGTGAAGCAGCTAGTCACAGACAGGTGATAAATAACAACCCACGTTGATGTTAAAAATTTCAAACACTTTTAGTTTTAAATCGAAAATAGTCTTGTGTTTAAAATCACTTTCTAGCAAGTAGTTTTTAATAATATGTATTATCCTATTTGTATGAAAGAAGTATTCGATTTCTGTTCTTATAACATAAACATGAATTATATACACATAATTAGTAAAAATAAAGAAAAAATTGAAAGTAATTATTGAAGTGGATAAGTTAATTGAAAATTTTGCATCTCACCAATCAATTATGTTATAAGCAATTATTGCTCAGTTTCTGATTTACCAATGAAAGTTACATGAATTTTCAACGAGAATCATAAATTAAATGCATTATATTACTGCAATGGTGTTCTTCTTTTGGAGAGAGGTCCTATTATTAATTTTAATAATAGGACCTCCAATGCAAACAAGATCTGCCTTTCTTCTAAATTTATATTTGGACATGGCATGTCAATTTTTTGCCCGGTTAGGGTAGTTGGTAGAATGCGGGTTAGCTTACCCATCTGTCGGATTTAAAAAATCTGAAAATACAAGACTGGATGCCCATTGAGTTGATTATTTTTCTTACAATCGATTCTCGTGAAAAATAATCTGTCGAGACGTCTTCACATTGCGGAGATCCATGTATTTCTATTTCGGGGTGGATATCTTCACACCGTGCAGATACATATGCACCAGACCTGCATTTTCAGATTTTTTAAATCTGATAGGTAAGGAATCGAACCCGCATTCCCCGGATTGCTATGCGCACACGCCACCAACTACGTTACCGGGGAGTCAATTAATTATAGACGTATTAATTATATATTATTCATTAATTAATATTTTCGACTGATGGTGCTTGATGGAAATTGATTTTAAATTC
>JAGVSQ010011193.1:0-12399 GCA_022683975.1 Rhyacophila evoluta
ATATATATTTGTGAAAATATATATCCAAGGATTGTTCAATTTGTAAAAAATATATTTAAAAAAACCGATTCAGCAGTATCGATTGGATTAGATTAAAAATGCTGCAGTGAGGTATATTTTATAGGTTTATAATTATTGTGATCATGCAGCTTAGAAATAATAAAAATTAATAACTTCTTGATCTACAATGTCAAACATAACATGTACAAACATACTCCATAATGTTGTGTGTTTTGTAGAACCATCATAGACACATAAATAACTCGGTAATACGGCGAAAAGTCAACAACCTTCAATTAATCTAATCACTTTTTTCACCATGTTTGCTTTGTTCACCGCGAGACTGGATGCGCGTGCCCGTATACAGATTGACGTCAGGATAAAATGAACTGTGGATATTTATTTTCCACAGGTGGCAACTTTGAATAAATACTTTTTTTGTTGTGTTTATCGATAATAATTGAATTTGACACGTCGGAACACGTTAGCGATTTTACGTTTCTAGCGAGATACTCGGGAGGAATGCCTATGAATCTCTGATACGAGAATTCTATAATGAAATTTGTATTATAGCAATTCAAATTAGAAGTGTAAATAAAATCAGACAGTTCAAATTTATGCACCACTGCTACAAAAACTACGCTTCCTCTCCTTTCTTGTTTTTCGCCAGTTTTATATCTTTTTCTTCACACATCAGTTACTTTGCTGGAATTGCCAACTCCTACTCTTTCGTTTCTTGAGTGGTTAGGTGTTTTCTTTAAAAGTGTTTAATATTTAGTAACTAATAGTTAATAAGTTCATTTTCAGAGTTGTAATGATTATATATAATTATAATGTTATGCCAAATAGTTAGCTAAATGAAAAAATAAATGCCGATAACTATTCGGTTATCTCACACTTTTATTATCAGGAGTAGCACTGGACACGTGATATTGTATTAAGGTTTAAGACCTGACAAGTGATAAGCGTGGATTGTTAAAAATATGTACATTTTTTTTTGCTTAATTGAATAAAATAATTAGTACCGCCATCTATCAATGAAAGCTGAAAATTCCTAAAAATATACAATTTTATTTTCAAAAAAAAACCTTACACGTAAATGCATCGTAGAATGGCAACGACGTATATGCAAATACTATCAATGTTTATTTTACCCAATTGGCACTTTGTCCCCGGAAACATTCACTATATACATATATAATAAAAACATTTGCAGTTAATATCATATTCACAGGCAAGTTTTACCCCTCACCTGTGTTGTTATTTTGTTACTTACGGGGTGTCGGTTTTTAACCCTCGATATGTATAGCAACGAGCCAAATATCGACCTAACTTATGGGCGAGAAGAATTATATTTTTAAATAATTGTATGTAAATGTTCGTCATTTTATGAAATCGAAATTATTTTGTAAGTCCGAGGCGAACTATTGTAATATTGTATACGCGAAATATTAAATCAAAATTCATCGAAAGGTTCTCAAAATATTAATTCTTCAAGTGATATATCAAAAAATGGACACATAAGACATTATACCCGCTCCAGTGGAGCCAAAATTATTATAAAAAAAATATACAATTCAGAGTTTAATTCATCGAAAATATTAACTTCGCGTTTTGTTGATCTATGAGAAGATTTAATTTATAATAGGATTTATGTGATTTTGATCGGGTTGTCAATATGTATTATAACATGAAATTTATAGGCGAAATAAAAACAATATCAATGGCATAATAAGTTGATATATCGTTGTAGATGAGGTCTCTAAATTCTTAATGCGTAAGGGGTATCAAACGTCCTTAATACGCCACTGATGTTTACTTATCATGAATAATATTTTCTACAAAATTAAAACACGGCTAATTTGCCTTTATTACTGACGATAATGTAATATTTTGATATTATGGGCGTGTTGTTTTATGTCAAAGTATAATATCGCGAAATGTATATATTTTATAACTTAACCGCTACGATACGAATTATGTCTACACTTCGCACTTGACAAATTATCTCATATTTATATGAAGACTAAACATTATTATCATGTTGATTCAATGATAAGACATCAAGCAGATGCGGATATCAAATAACGAAAATAGCTTCAGTAGATACTATAGACATTTTATATATATTTTATTTTGGTTGTTATAAACACACGATTTAGTTTTAATATTATAAAACATATTAAATACAGTTTGAAAATAAATATTGAATAATAAAGTATCCACACGCATACGTTTTTAATTACTATTTTATTACCAACTGTTGGAGTGAGAATTCCCGCAGCTGTATACGGACTTTTTAATTTTAAAGATGGACGACTGGTTGAGTCCAATGAATGGCTGACGATCAGATTCAACTATATTTTAAAGATATGTTTTCACGTGATTTTTCATAAGCTTAACATTTCGAAGCGGATTTAGTATTTGGTAACTATTTAGTACTTTATATATTCTTTTTAGCCATACAGCTCGTTCAAATTTGTGATGGACTTCAAACCCGCTCTCTTCATCCTGAGGTCTCTCACTCTTCAATCAGTAACACTCTGGTTGTCTGTACATATACTTCCTACTTGATGTTCGCTGTCTGTTTGATACGGGGCGGTCCAGAGGTTGAGTGCTTATTCGGGCTTTTACATGTACTTTATGGAGAGCTATCCATCTATTTTTTTTTCATAAATAACTTGCCCGTCTAGTCTTCTTGTCCTTAACTATTTTATTGAGTTAAGATATTGAGTATATCACTTCTGGTTTTGTTTAAGAAAATCAGCCATTTTCCTGATAATATTATTTGTAAAATACAAGGTATTTCAATACTCGGGTGCTGTGATGTTTTTGAAAATCCTTAAAATCCTATAGATAAATTGACCGCAAAGAACCACTTAGAGTTATTGTTAATAAAGATAACACTGTATTAATGGCATGTAATTAATAACACGCTAAGTTGCATATTGATTTACGAAGTATTAAAAAACAGTTGGATTAAAGACGCAAAAGATCGTTGTTAGCATTTCCCGCTAATATTACGAACGAAATTATATAGCTATCTAGCATTTGACGGATTAAATAAGGTTTTTGGATTCGCTATTTTTTAAAACCATTTCTTGAAGCTATTATACGTTTTTTGATTTAGACCTTTTCTGATTTGTATTTAAATTCAATATTTATTTTCGTAGCACCATGATCAGGCACGAACTTGAATTTATCTCTGAGTATTAATTTGACTACGAAAAGTATAAAAGGTAATACATATTTATATCCGATAATTGATATGTTTAAATGGTGACTGAGAATGTTTATTGGCTATTTATATAAAATGCGATTGTGTTAGTTTGAGCTAAAATTTACTTTGTAGAATCGATTTTAAAATACGGCAATTTAATAGTCTCGTAAAGAGACGTTTTTATCATTTCCGCTCTGAGGCGTGTGTAGCATATGAATCTCCATAAAATGAAGTTATATCAAGAAAGACTTTTCTAAGATAGACATGTAATAATAACCATACAAAAAAAAATTGTAACAAAATAATCGCAAAAAACAAATCAAAATAATCGGTTTTCATACTTTCCTGTAAAATTTTCAAAAAATGTACTTAAACCATCGATATGCTTTATATGTGTGCCTAGGCCTACTTGTTAAAAAGTGCAGATATCATGTCATCGGTAGGCATTTAGGTTACTTTTCTCTTTATCAAACTCACCATTTTACAATTTTTTACAATTTTTACGTGCTGTTCGATTGTAGCCCTTGACCCAAAAGTTAACTAACAACAAAAATGTCTACCCTACAAAAAACAAAATGCCGGCAAATTTAAAATGTCAGTGTATTTTGAGACACTCTTACTTTTAAAACGCCGCTCTGTTTGATCAAGGTTCACAGGCATGCCACCATTGTGTTTAAAGTACATAATAAGATATAATAGATATCTTTCTACGTAAATTATATTTAAACGAACGACTCCAATAGGAATATTTGTTATAATAACAAATTATATAACATTGTTTATTTTTTATCATAACCCAGATACACTCATTTTTCATAAAGGTGTTTTTGCAATATAATTCATTTTGATTGGAACTATCGGTATCGTTGCAAATATTGTTTTCATTTTATGCAATATTCTATCAAGTTTCATGTGAAACACCGTTCACATGTCCAATCTGCTAAAATTGATATACCGAACCGCCCACTAATTATCTAAAAAAAAAAAAAAAAACAATATACGCGGCAAACAACACACAAATGATAGTTTCGTGGAAAAACCGACGGCCTTTGCGGTTGGCACTTTTTATGCATTTGATGATTTCATTTTTATAAAGAAGAGCTGATAAATTCGAAGGAAGACTATTATTATTGTATTCGTATATTTTTCATTAAAACTTTTGGAAACGTTATCATTCAAGGTTCAAGCGTATTATACTATCACGAAAGACCGACTCTATTTTAGTATTCGCTCAGTTGCGTGAGTTCAGTTGAATTTTGGTCTATTCTCCATTGTGAGTGGACCAACAAACAGTCAACACTCTACTACTCATAGCACAATAGTGAATATTTATTGTATTGTGCTGTGAGTAGTTGGGTGTCGGGTAAATTCTACGAAACATTTGTGATTCGTCCGAATTATACGCGTTTATTATACATATTTATTCACATTTTGTGGTAGAAAGTAGGTTGCCATATTTTATTCATAACGGAAAGATACTAAAATAAATAAATCATTTTTTTCACTAGAATTGTTCACATACTAACTACAATTTACGTAATATTCGCAGAAGATTTTTATTTAGGTTATAATTATAATATATTTCAGTCTGAATATGAAACTTATGAATCTCCACAACGTATTGTATCGGCGGATTGTTTTTTTTTACTATGTATACTTATTTAAGCTAACCAACCGGTTCTCGGCGTCCTGAAAGACCGCTAAATACTATCATGGAATGTGTTGGGGGGATTTACGGGGTGCAGGTATGAATGACCTGCAAGGGCCCCAGAATGCTGGCGGGCGACAGGGATTCTTGTATCCATATGCTCCACGTAGGAAGTGGAAATGGAAGAAGAAGAAGACGGTTGTCAGTCAATCGTTTAACTTATAGGGCGTCTAGTTCTGCATTTTAACTGATAATTCAAACATGGTATCAAGAAATAAGATTGGTTGCCGATCGACTCATCTGACTTTTATTTATGTACGTTTATTCATGAGATTTTTTCCGTAAATCAGCATCATCAGAATCTGAACATATGTTTGAGTTAGGGTTGTTAACCGTTCCGGATTTCCCGGGATTGTCAATCTGCCCCGGAAAATATTTCAAATTAAAGAAAAAAAAAACTAAAAAAGCGGGTTACTATCTTGTTACAAACTCGTCAAGACTAGGTATGGCATCGGTAGTGCTTTACAGTGGAGAATATTGTGAAATTACATATACATTTCACTTCTGAGCAATATGCCCCGAACGGGCCGCACTTAATTTTGATCGAGTACCTTATGTCTGGTCAAGCATAGTAATACTTCAGATTTACACATTCAGTATTTACTATCGTGGAATTATTACATATATTTCAATATTTCATCATCACTTTTCAAATTATAGCATCCTGTACGAGAGTTAACATTATTTTCTTTTCTTATTACGAAGTAAACACTCGGATCACCTGTTTCAAGCATCAAAAGATGTTGACTAAACCGAAAAGTAAATATCGGGGAAACTTTTCCTAGCGACAGACAGACTTCGTCCGAAAGCAAACGGCGGTGACATCAAATAAAACCAAAACGGTTTTTTGGCCTCTAATTTTATTTACATACATCACGAGATTGCACACTCTGTCATATTTTCAAATAAAACAATACTATGATGAGATAAGATACTAGAAAAATAACGAGACGATACTCAAGTCTCAGATTTCGTGTTTTCCAATGTAACGTTTTATTCGAAAATATTTCTCTCTTTTTGTCACGATTCAAAAACATTTCAAACTATTTCTCACGATTCTTCACACACTATATTATGTTATTGATAATGATGTCTGTAAAGTTTCGTAACAGGAGACGAATAATTAAATTTAATTATAATTCACCGAGTTAATAGGTCTTGTCGACGAATATTACCTTTGTAATATTAAAGTCTTCATGTTAAAGTTATGGTGTGACAGTCATAATAACCATGATAAACAAAACGTACCTGCGGTAATAGTTGATTTTGATTCTTTGACCGTTGCACAATGTAGTTTTACTAAGAAAATGACAACTGGGTTTTTAAATACCCTTTCGCTGTAACGTAATATGATATCTTTTCATAATGGGAATTCTACAAGGAAAAAATAAGATGTTTCTTCAAACAAAATAATAATTTGAACGTCGATATTCAAGACAAATTCATCGATGTATTGGTGTATTATATTATAAATATGTCGATTAGTACTTACGCTCTTACAGTTGTCAATAGATGTATCAATGTCTATTTGAAAACGAATGCAAAAAAGATTGTCGTATTTATTTTTGCGAATTATTTTATTGTTTATGGCGTGCCTCGTTTAATTGACTGTTTTATTATCTATTACTTGTATAATAATGATACATGTATGGGCTAGCACTTCAAGATTCGTCGGATTGAATTAAGGGGACATGAAAACATGCTTAAATGGTGAATCTGAAGATGAAAATTACATTTTCTAGATCAATTGCTATCTGTTGAAAGAGTTATTTAAGTAGTTGGTAACAGTAACACGCTTTCCACAAGATTAATGAAAATGTATAAACTGAGAATTATCCGACATTTTAACCAAATCAGGCTTGTTTGTACACAAATGTTGAAAGAAAAGTGTGTTCTGACAGTAGTGAAGCGTGTAGATGCCGAAAAGCAAACCTCTAGTCCAGTGATGGCGAACCTATGACACGTGTGTCAAATGTGACACGCCAAGACATTTTGGGTGATGGGCATTGTTTACGGACGGCCACGGTCTACTGTTGTGAGACCCCATTTTCAGCATTAAATAATACAAAATCAAACAAGAGAAACCGACTGAAAGATGATGTAAGTAGCGTTTGCTTGTGCATTCATTAATGTTTACAAAATACAAACCTTCATTTGAAGATTTATCAAAAGAAATCCAGCAACAAAAAAATGACTAATGAATTATCTAAATAATTATAGGTTTTGATGCTTTTTAATAAATAAATATGTGTAATAAAATATCTTTAGATGTGACACTGCACCAGAGTTCAAATTTGACACACCGAGCTCGCCACTGGTTCGCCATCACTACCCTAGTAGGTAATAAAGATTCATGTGGAAGTATATAAATGTTTTTTTTTTAATTTCAACGAATTTTTATCAAGTCGTCATTCCACTACAAGTCGATAGAATGTATTGCATAATTGGTGACTAATTATTTTTTGAATAAAACCTTTTTCGAATAGTTTAATTAGATTATAATGGTGGCCGAAATAAAATGTGGATTAAAAAAAATATTTTCATTAGAGGGCTCTTTTATACTGTCATAATCGGCAGTTTGCGAGTTACGTGCTTGTCGTAGTCGCTTTTTTGGCATACAAAATTGCGAAGCACGTTAGATAAATTCGAATCGTGTCGTTCGCCAGTCGAATTCCTAATGAAGTTGTACTAGCTGTCATATTATGAATTATAAATTTCGTCAATTTATTACTTTGTTGTTGTTATATTACAACTTATAATTGGAAACCTAAGTGATGTCATCGTAAAATATCCATTAATATTATATTATACCATATATTATAGTAAGTAGCCAGTGGCGGACTCTTTTGCAGAAATGACGAATGACCCCTCTCATTTATATTTAATCTTTATTAGATTATCTCAAATATTATCTTGTAAGATTTGTTTTCAATATTTGTTATCGGTTTTCATAAATGTCATGTTCTTTTAGTGGTTGTTATAGTATTCCGTCCACTTAACTTATTTTACGTGACCTTCAACCATATTATTTCAATCTCAATCACATTCAACTGCAATCTAGTGAGAGATAGAGAGACATTGTTTTAAATCATTTGTTGCATATGAATCAACGTGTTTTAATATTTCGATCCAAGGTATTGACCAAATCAGTGGTCGGGAAAACTTTTAAGCCAAAAGAGCTAAATATGAGTAACATAACGTTATGGAATTATTTTGGGAGCGAGAGAAAATTCTGATTTTTTGTTTTTTGCGCTTATTTTTTTTTCACTTTGCGAGAAAAAAACTGCAAATTCAAAGAAAATCAATTCACTGAAAAAGAGCTGCACATACATACGTAAAGAGCCGCGGTTTGCCGACCCCTGCACTACCAAATGGTCGACAACGATTTTTTGTGAATATTCAAATCCTCCATTTTGGAACGAAATTTGAGATTCTTAAGACATTTTCAATGTCATCTTTTGAAAATATATTGTTTAAAAATAATTAAAGAAAAACACACACATAGATAAGATTTGTGGTACTACATATCAATATAAATAAATGCTAGTTGTTTAAACATTTAAGTATTAATATTAAGATTTTAGGTCCTCTTTTCGTGTTAGGCCGGGCTTATAGCTACGCCACTGATATTGGTTATGTTCCATAATAACAAAACTAAAATCGGGTAAAGTTGTAGGTTTGAATAATCAATTTCTGTGGTTTATTTATGATTGAGGTATTTACAAAAATAAAATAAAATTTGACAGATTTAACGTGCTCGCACTTATGTCTATCACCATCAAGCCTTGCTCAACACCCCGAGCTATTTTTCTGTGGGTCATGGACTCGAATGCTACAGATGTATCAATATAAGTACTATTATTTCATATTATTTTTTATCGCTTATACCACCTAGTAAAAAATACTACGCCAAAATAAATTTGACAATATTACCCTAGCTGTACCCGGCCACGCGTTGCTGTGGCTCAGTCTGGTTAAATGGTGTTTTTTTTTTGTTTTAATAAATACTGTTTTTATCTGTATATAAAAACACGCGCGTATTCAAATGCAACGTTGTGTCAAAATTTCAAAGCAATCGTTGAAGAACTTTCGGAGATTTAAGATTTTGAACGAATGAACATTTACATTTTTATTTATATAGATAAATGTTGATTTGATTTGTTTTCTTTTTCATAAAGGCATTGCAGCACTGAATTGAATAACAATGGACACACTTGATAGTTCAATCTTCTCAGAAATATATTTTTTTGGGAGTTTTATTATACTGAGATGGACTAAGTAAGCGTATTTTTGAAAAACTTTTTATACATACAAAAAATAGACTAGACTAATTGAAAATTTCTCCATAATTTCTAATTAATTTGCGATCTCTATTTTAATTAATCTAATAAGTCTCGAAAACAAGATCAACTATATAATATTATAGTATTATTATTGTAATTGATGATTATTATGTTCTCGTATTGGAACAAGTGCGATCATTAATTATAAACATATTTTCCTTGTAACAGTGATGTCAATATTATATTGTGTATTTAATTTTATTGCGATCCAATACGTAATTATGAGAGCAGATATAATATATAAACACAATCATCTAACAATTGCTGAAATTACTTAGCCAACAGTTTTGTGAAGTAATCCTATATGAATTGTTTTGGATTCTCGTTTATTTTTTTAACAGTTATTGAGAGCAGCTTTCATTTCGTAACGACAGCATTGCGTATCGGTTATAATTTTATTCCTCGAATTGGATTCACCAATTTTCTTTGATCCAATAATATTATTCTGTCTGCTTTGGCATGTTTCTGAAATTCTTAAATAAACTTTTTGATATATTTATCGGCTTAAATAAGAAAACTTATCTCGTATGGGAAACTTTGCACGGAAGAGTGAATTGATCATTTTTCTTACGTAATCTCGCCCCAAAAGTTGCATAAAAAGTTCGCAATCCTTTTGAAAATTGTACAAGCTTTACGAATTTTACACTCGTGAACATCGTGCTTAAATACGTATTACATTGTATCGTAGGATGTGTGAATTTTATCGTATAAAATATAAAATCTGTACCATCCCAGTGTAAGTAGGTAAATCTACTCTAGTTATAATATTTGCTGAAATTTTAACGTTCTCATTTATGACTCTCACAATACAGCCCACCCCAAGCTACTGTTCCGTGGGTCACGGGCTCGAATTCTACAGATGTATCGAAATACGTACTTATTATGTTTTATAATCAACTTTTAGCCATGGATAATGACATGACACTACTATGTTTTACGGACGGGACGCCTACTGTTTCTTTTGGTTTTTTTAAACCAATTCAGAATTAAGTCGGAATTCGAAATTTGGGAATTGTTCGGAATTTAAGATTTTTTCGGAATCAGATCGAAATAGGACATTTTTTTCCAGGACGTCTTAGGACGTGATCGGTGCAGAATCTACAATTCTTGATAGCATTTGGTACATAGCTGATGTACTGTACTACCTGATATTGGCTATACTTGCTTCAGGAGAATGTTTTACATAATGTGATATTAGTTTGTTAATGTCATCTCGCTGTTGTTTGTGAAATTTTACCATTCTATTTTTTCTTCTTACAGCATTAGGTTTAACCAACCCTAAACTAAGCTCTCTAAAGAAAGTTTTTCTGGCACTTCTGTAATAGAATTTACATAAGTACTGCTATTAAATTTTAACAGTCCATATAATTCGGGAACAATATTGCACTCCATACATCTAGGCTCTAGGGAATGATGGTAGTAGTGAAATCCATTAAAATCCATAAATTGATGTAAATATTTCTCTTTCGTCCCCACTGACCTCCAATTCTAAATCCGTATCTTCTAATTCTTCTTCAACAACATCGTCTGTGTTTGTTATATCATTGTTTATTTCAAAATCGAGATCGATGTCATACTCCTTCATTCGTCAAATCTGTTTCATCATATATTATTTTTAAAAAATCTAAAGATTCTTTTAAAATGATATCATGACTGCAATATAGAAAATTGAATATATAATACAATAAAAAAAAATACAAAAACATCGTTACGTAATAAACGAGCGACATTACTAGATTAGAGCCAGACGAATTATAAAAAGCCAACACTCATTACTCATTATACATGTGCATACCTATAACTAACTACCTACGTATAGTATGTGAAAGACGAAGTGTCAAGAGACTTCAGACTCCATTGGCAAGGAAGCGTTAACATTAAAATGATATTTTTGAACAATTTTTACATTTCACTAGAAGCTTAGTTCTTTATATCCAAAGTCCGACGTCTTGTGAGAACTTGCCTTTTGTGGAGTTACCTGCCTATTCCCTGTTGGTACAGTTTTGTTTGTAAACGTACTAAGTATTACTAATACCTGAGATTTGTCTCCAAAGTACAAATTGCTAATTAGAGCAAAGCTTATGTATGGTGCTTGTATTTATTACATTAGTTGATATGGAAATATCGTTTTTGACGTAAATTGTAATTACTTGTTACTCGTAAACTCAATAATGTCTGAATGGTGTACACTTCCTACTAATTAGATTAGGCTATCTATATATTTACTCAGATATTGATTGTTATTTTTATAGAAATGGAAACAACGTTTGTTTTGCATTTTTAGGTGTACCTTTTTTTAAAACCTTTTCGTGTTATTCTTTTTCGTGTTCATTCGTTAATCTGTTTAATGCTATATTTAATGTTCAGTTTGTTCTAATTGTTATTGTAAGTTTTTATTTTTCCGAAATCGTTGTTTTTCCCCTGTTTTTAATTTATGAATCATTCGTAGTGAGTACAGTGTTATTTCGCGTATCACTGATTCACAAGGGTCGATTTAACGTGTCAGAAAGTAGTCAGGTCATGGGTTTGGGGTTAATCGTTGACTAGGCCGTGCCCAACCCTATGCGCTAGATAGTCAATGTGCTGCAATCGTATTTTTAACCGGTATTTTTAGTGAGCAGTTTGAAATGTAAAAATAAAGCTCACATAAAAGCAGCCGAAATTAATTAACCCACAGAAGCTATCTTTTGTTTCAGAAAACGATAATCATATTATGAACTATAATGCAAGAGGAATGTATGTATCTTTCGTTCCGCGACTTTATCCGTTTATTATTGTTAGTTCCGTTTGATATAAAAATATATACAATCGAAAAAAATAAAATAGTTATATCCTCTCCAATATTCGTAGCGCGAATATGTGTTTAAACAAGTTGCTAACGAAGACGTTTGTCAACCGATTATTCAGTCCATTGGGCGTCCATGTCCCATATCAAAATACCCGCAAAATAATGTGGATTTTTATGCATTCATAAAATTTAATCATATTATCTGCTTATAATAAGTGTTTGCACTTATTTACTCAATCAACATGTGTTTTTAGTATTACTATTTTAAATTCTGAATTATTTAAAACTGGTAAACTTCCATATGTGAATTCACATATGGAAGTTTACCAGTTTTAAATAA
>JAGVSQ010011195.1:0-12396 GCA_022683975.1 Rhyacophila evoluta
TAAATAAAAATAAAAAAAAAAATGAAGAAGAATTCTTCAGTAATGTAACAAAAATTCATTTCTGCCGATTATCATAATCCACCACATTAAATGACTTTATTTTTTTTCCATTTTTATACTTATTTAGAAAATTTATTTGTAAATACAGACATTTTTCAAGAATTAAGTGTGAATTTCGACATATGTGTGGGAAAAGATTAACAATCACTGGTCAAACTGATAAAGGAATATAAAGAGGGCACCAGCACTTTATATTATACAACATTATTATTATCATAATAGAGTACCTACTATGGATAAAGTTTTATTTCTTTATCAATAAAATTTAAATATCCAAACACAAAATGCAATGAATTTTTCTACATTTGACTGTAATCATGTATGAATGCAAAACATGGGCTCTCATGATTTAGAGAACTACTCTCAGATTCATTGATTAATTTAATTTTTGAGAACCACAAAGCAATATATGAAGTGGGTAAAATTGAGAGACCTTTATTAAGCAGTAATGTGACTGCTGACAATGACATATATCCGATTATATGATTAATATAGGGAAATACTAATAGGGGTTACATAAATAATTGCAGTTAAATAAAGATTTTTCAGACAATACGTGTCTGTGTTGGTATTCACAAAGTATGGCTTAGTGCCAATGTCTCGTTTGAACATCTGAAGTACGAGCACAATGCAAACGGAAATTAACATTGAGTATGCAAGCTATGTGTTATATCTTGTACAGTGTAGATTGATGACATGTGTTTAGCAACATTTGTTTGTTTTAAATTCTTTTTTTCTGGTCATAATTATGCATATCAAAAGGATGACTGCAACAAATTCAGTGATTTCTGAAGGTGACACTGGGTATTCTAGGCAGACGAGAATAGATATTTCAGAGACCAATAAATTAATGAACAAATAAAGGCACACATCAATAAAAATCTATTCTCCGTATCTCCATCTACTTATTATATATTACTTTTGTTGAAATTTATCTTTAACAACTGTCATTGGAGTCTTTTTGTGTTAGGTGAATTTGTCTTGATATACAGATGCAAATGAACCCAATGAAACAATAAGAGAAATTGTTACATTGTTGAGACACAAATGTATTTTTTTTAAATATGTATAGTACAAAATTTGTATCGAAAATTCTAAGTGTAACAGAAAAATTTAATTATAAAATGGAAATTATAGGCATTTTTTTTTAATTCATTTAGTTTGTAGCTATTTCTTTTAAACTTTAAAAGAAATAATTTTTATATTACTACTTTCAAAATAAATTTAAGCCGATTAATTAAAAAAATTAGACACCAACCAACCAATCAACAATCACACCTGTTTTTAGATTTAATTTTATGTATTACTTAATCGACAACTTACAATGTATTCAAAAAGAAATAAATAATATTGAAGTTGAACCTTTTAGTCATATCGAAGAGCCAGGTGTAGATACCGAGGCGTGTAGTGGTGTAAGTGGCCTGTCTGAGTAGTCCAGCTGACAACCCAGTATAAATTCCCGACAAACCTTCATTCCGGAAGATTTCCGCTCCCACTGAGAAGCTGCTACGGCCACCGCCGCTCAACTGCATGCGAGTTTTGATCAGATCCAGAGGTTGGACGAAGACCGTCGCCGCCATTCTAAAACAATGTTTTACATTAAATGTCTTGTAGTTGAAAACAAATTGAAAACCACTGGACTATGTATTTTAGATTACATTTGAATATGCTAACTAAAAGTGCAAAGACAAAAGACAGCATAATACATGTACGTAAGTCATCTCGTTAATTCGAATTGTCAATTTACAGACATTTTTTTTACATATTCATGTTTCATTACTTATCTGTATATGTTAAAACAATTCAACCAAAATACACCTAAAACATTATATTCAGATGCATTAATTACCAAGGATTGTAATTGATACATATTGAACATTTTAATCTTAATAATTATCAGAAAAATTATATAAAAATCCGACGGTTTACACGCAAGCACTTAGGTCAATGGTTGAAAATAAATATAATAATAAACAATAATACCGTATTTGTACTGTTATAATTTATGTTTAATAGCAAGAGTAGCTAAGAATTCTCTTATCCATTAGCAAGTATATTTATTACTCTGTACACAAGCCATGAAAGTGGGGTAGCCTAATTTTACATGTTAATTACAATAATGTGTAAAGAGATGATTGGAAATATTTTTAAGTAATAAAGGTACGACCTCTGTTCAAACATGGAGCACAAGAAATTTAGAAATTGTATGTTATATTGTTAGGCTTTTTATAAAGATTGATTATAAATCATTTGGTAAAAATATTGGATTAATTAAATTTAAATAAGCATGGAAAATACCTTATTTTGTAATTTATGAAACTCCAGCCTAAGGACCAAAATTTAAAAGTGCATATGCTTTCTACTGAAAAAAACTCTTATTCCATTATTCTAAGTAACAAAAATATTATAAAAAAATAAATTTCGTATGTATTATATTTATTATAGTTGATAGAAAAATGCGAAGTACACCGACAAATGTTTAAACATTACATTCACATGTTACGAAATTGCTAGATAATACTGTAACTTATTTTTCAACTTGCTAATTTGTCAAGAAAACATGTTGTTTATTTACTGTTTAAGAGGGCAAGGTTACACAAACCGAATGGTAGTGAAGTAGTATCAAGTGATTATTTTTCAAAGATGTGCAATCCATGACTTGGCTTTTGAATTCGGTTAATGTGCCAAAAAAATCTTGACATGAGTTAAATTGCAATAATTCTTTGGCTCAATTCAGACTTTACTTAATTTACATAATACAACATTATTTTATGTTTAACATCATATTATGCATAACTCATATTAAATGTAAGAACTTTCATATAAATCATGTTAATATTTAAAGCAATATTTTCAGATTCTAATATAAATGATCTTAATCACTGTGAATATCATTAAATTATGTATTTTGTGAATGAAGATATTTGTGAATCCCAAAAAGTATATGCCTGATTGAAGACTATTGAAACCACTATAATAATTCAATGTGATTATTATACTATTATAAAGTGGAGTTACATCATGTAAATGTCAATTAATAAAAATAATTATGTTTTAGTTTCATACTATTTAATGTGTGGAGATAATTTAAGTCAATTTATTCCATTTTTCTGAGAAACATTTCAGAATAAATTTTACATTATCTAATTGTTTAAAATAGATTCATATCCTCTCTGAAATTTTAGATTCTTCAAATTGGATGTATAACACAGCAGTAAATATAATTTGTTAAATAATTGTACAATTATAAAAATAATGTTTAACTTGAAATGTGTATTGATAGTAATGTTTATGTATTAGCATACATGTCAAATTTCTTAATAACAAATATCAAAGTGACAAATTTTCAATATAACGTATAGTTTTTGCTGTCCCAAATGAACATTCATCCAACATGAATAAAACAAAATCTCGATTTAATGAAGTAGTAACTTCAACGTGATACGATATTTCTGATATCTTTATAAGTGTCTCTCCGGCAATTGTCGGAAAATGATATATTGTGTGTAAATTTTTACTTGTATTTTAATTTCATACCATTTAAGCCTATTTTCAAATGGACAAAAATGACATCATTTCACACTTCGTGAAAAATTAGGCATATTGTAGGAAATGGACTCTGGGAAGAATAGGAATGAGGTTGCCAAAAACACTGCATTGCACCATTAACGTTATCAATGTTTTTAAAAGATTGAAAGAAAATAGAAGAGTAAATTTAAAAATGGCCCACGAAGAAAAAAAATGACGTGCTTTGAATGATAGTGTTGATAAAGCAACTTTAATGTAGCTTCAAGATGTACGGTCGTTAAATATTCCCATAAATATGCCACTAATTAGTGAAAAAGCTTTACATTTTGCAAAAATATTTCAAGTTGAGTTTCAGAATAACGAAACAAAAGAAGTGGTCCCGCGAGTTTTGTTTTACTGGGATATGACCTGTATTTATTGTTATACTTGAACCAATCAAACAGGATAACTTAATAAGGTGTATGTAATGACCATAAAATTAAAAAGTATAATTTGAGAAGAAAGCACATTCAGGCAGTTGATAGAAATACAAAAAACTACACTTTTGAAGTAACTTAATAATGTAAACAGAAAATGTTATTTTTAATGTAAAAACAAGATATGTGAAATAATAAAACATAGATTACTTTGTAAGTTGATTTATATATTCAAAATTAAGACTTCGCCTTTCGGCATCTATCTATACAAATTATCTGTAAGCATATTTGCACATATTTAAAATATATAAAATAAAATATAAAGCCTATAATCGAAAAAAAATACTTGTATAGAAATATACTTAAATGTATGCAAGCATAATTTACTTTTTAACTAAACACCGTTTATTAAGTCGCTTAGTATAACTACTCCCATAATACTTATCTACTTTTGACACTTGAATGATCATATTATGATATCAATTTTTAGCAAATGACATGACAAAACTATTGGTAAAATTACACACATGAGTAACTTAACAGTCAACTAGCGTACACGAACAGTGTGACAGTATTTGCTTAAAACATATTCTAACCTGCTGTTAAACATTTAAGTCAAGAATAATTTCTTACTCTTGTGTTAAATACAAAAAGGACCATCAAAAAATACATAAAATAATTGAAAGCATAAATGAGAATAAATTAAATATGAACCGTTACGGTAAATTGCAACATTGCTTTCTATTCTTTTTTTATCGAACATAACGTGTTTATTCTTAATTTAGAAAATTTCAAGGTAGGTACGTGCAAACTTTCATGTTAATTCAAAAATAGAGCTGAAGTATTGAAACTGACAGCTAAGAATGACCTTCACGATAGTTTGGCACATTGGGTTGATGTTTTCATATTGTGTGTAATCAGGATTATTTAATAAAAAAACAAATATCGTACATTCTAAAGCAACGCAATAATGGGAATGAAAAGATATAGGTTTTAATAAAAAAATACAATGTTAATGAGAAATTTAAATGGAGCGGTTTTAGGCTGAAACTGACAAATAAATATATATTTTCATTCATTACCCAGCGAGGCCTCCAAACAAGAATTTTACTCCATTTGGGATTGGTTTATCAGGAACCGCCACTACAGACATTATTATTTAATATAATTGTTTCAACCGCTCGCGGTGAAATCAGACTTATCTGTCGGTTTTCGGAATGAAAGTTGTCATACGCGAGTAAAATAATTCCCAGTACCAGCACAGCCCAATGACATCTCATTGCCAGATCAAGGATTTTGAAAGTAAAAAAATATTTTTAAGCTGGCTGAACAAACGTTGAAAACTGACCATACTTACTGATAATGAAATTAATTTGGAAAATAAACTAATGGATATATTTAAAAAATATTATAGCAATACATAACTGACTAAAATAACTATGTGTTATTTATTCGCTTAGAGAATTATATGAATATGCAATATTTATACCACAAGCCGTAACTGCAAATAAAATAATATGTTATAATCAAGTTTAGTTGCCAATAGTCACATATGTAACCAAATTACACAGTTAAAAGTTCATCCCTGAAAACAGGCTGCATATGCGTTTACTAATTTTAAAACCACAAAACTTATGTGCTCTTTATCAAACTGCTTAAATTATATTACTTTCGTTTATTATATTAGTTTTCACTTTATTGTCGAAAGTAGAAGTTGAATAAAACAGCATAAGATGACTGTTTTACAATAATTATATGACGATTATCTCAAAAATGTCAATTTTATATTTATATTAGCTCGAGTATCCCCCAGGCGTTGACAAATAGTGTCATCTATCGGTATCAAAATATTGACATGCACACAAATGGTAGAGAACATTGATAATTATTACTTCAGTCAAATAGCAATAGGTGGCTCAAGCAATTCTATAAAATCTCCCATAAGCTTATAAATATCACGAACACAAAAATTATCAGTAATTGTGGTATATCACTGATATCGGTAATCGGTGTTTTGCATTGTATCTCGCTGCAACTATTTATCATTTCTGTATGAGCTTATTCTTTTTTTTCGTGTTTTCCCATAATTTCACCCCTATTTACCAGTTGTGATAATCGGACATTTTTATTTTATAAACAAGGGTCAAAGAAATAAAGAAACCATAATATATTTTTGTATGCATGTATTTATTTATAAAACGTATTTAGAGGGTAATTACTTATCTAATTAGTTTATACAAAATATGTACACCTTATAGTTATAACAGTCCTTTTAAATAACAATGACTACAGACCTGCTTTTCATAAAAGTAACACCGATAAGCGTTTCGTCTTATTACAAAATAATAATACAATATTTGTCAATTTTACATGTACATACATACTATTCACATGACACGTAATTAAAAAATATTCTTAAAAAATCCAACAGTAACAATTTTATTTTTTGATTGTAAAATATTGACTAACAATAAATATTTTAAAACTATTTGAGGTGAGATATAGAAATAGTGCTGAGTTAAAAAAAAAAACAAATCTTGAACATTATACAGACATGTCTATTCAAATAAAATATATGTATTTTCTGTGAGTTTATTAAAATTGAATCTTTGGATTAACTCCCTTCATGCATCGTCTTCTAAATAAGCAAAATTGTCATTCTTCTGCCATGGCCAAGTGTGTAGTTAATCATACAGTTTTTAGCTGTGTTTAATTCTATGATTTAGTATGCTATTTTTTATTTATACCAATCAAAATAAAAAAAAATTAGTGCACATATAATAATATACATACGCGTATCCAGAATTTTACTACAATAAATATATCCATTTCATTTTAAATTAGTTTTTTATTTTTCTCCTGTGAATTAGTCAGTATGGAGATATATTTTGCTCATTTAGGCAACGATTTTTTTATCGAAATGCAATTAATTTACCCTTCGTTATAGATTTTTGTTATATAGTAATATGAGATCGATGAAATATAAATTTCAATATTGTATGTCTGCAACTATATATATAAAAAAAAATATGTTCTTACAATATCCAGTAATATTCAAGAAACATGTAAAGAGTTGATTTGAAATGTTGTTATTATTAAACTCATTGAATATTACTCATAGAAGAAAGAATAACGATGCATGAAGAAAATAAATGACTTATTGAATACACATAATCAGATTAAGTAGTCTGATTGTTAAGTAACAAGAAATAGCTTAGGATTCGCTATTTTTAATATACATATATCTGTTGGCACATTTTTTCATTAGTAATAGTTACAAAGAGTAAAGAAACCATCAGATGCCCTATTCAGGTACAAAAACATATACATTAATTATTATTGTTCTCAAAATCAAAGGACACTTCGAGTAATTAAGTGCAGGCAAAGTGGACGGCTAATATTTTTTGAAATTTTGTATTTAGTCTTATGATATAAGGAGTATAACAAATTAATTATTGTCATGTTACTAAATGTCTATATTTTATGTTATAACTCGAGAGACATTATTCAGGGCTGCAATTTATTGGTAATCATTTATTTACCAACTTAAATATTGTAATACTTTATTTAAAAGATTAATAATGATAAGCTTTGTTTTATTCGCTGTGATGAATATTTGAAATATAAGAGATCCAATTGTTTTAAATATACATATCATTAAGATAAGAAGATGGCGGCGGTTCTGAACTAAAGTCGTAAATGCATTTTTTTAAATTTCATATAACGTTTTCAACTGATTCTCGTAAATTAGCAGTTTAAAATTACAGACAAAATATTTAAAGAAATAATTAACAACGGTACTATTATCAACAACATATAAAAAACAATACATATTATTTTTAAGTTCATTTTGAATCGATTTAAAAAAATTATTGCTTTACCTATTAAATTGTATAATATTGTTTGTCTGCTTTGCCAAGTGAGTAATCATGCATGTTTAATTACTTGACAACAGAGGTCATAGTTTCAAGTCCCTTAACTGGATACACATTTATAGGATACACACACCCAATGGCTTGAGCGATTCCTGTCAATTCCAACAATCTGTCAAAATACGACTTCCCAATTGTATTTTGTACTATTTACATTATGAGCCGATACAGTGAATGATAAATATATGTCCATATTTATTTTGTGAATGATTAATTAATTAAATGTCTCAAAATTTGACGACCACAATTGTCTAGATTTTAGATGGTGTAATACAGCTTTAAATTTAAAATTCATAAAAATAATAAAAACAATTTTTCAAAATGTGTCAAAAACTCAGATAAACATTAGAGATTCATTTTAAACAGTCACACAATCATAATTAAGATAGCACACAATTGTTATTACCATTAATAATATTGTCTCATTTGTGTTTTATCTATTTTATATAAAATTTAAGTTATTGAAATTTTTTGTTGATTAACCTAGCACAGCTTTCCTTATTTTATTAGTGGCATATATTACATACCTATGCAATAATTACATCATCTATATTTATATACATACATATATTTTTTGTAAAATGGGGAAATATGAACTTTTGTAACGAGGGACCATACATCAATAAAAAATCAATACCTCAGAATTAAAAATAGAACTGCTGTTTATAAGAAATTATTGATAACACATGAAAACAGTATGCTTCAAAGATTTTTTTCTGATTTTATAATAAGTTATAGTTTTTTTTATCTCTTTTTGTATAACTGTGATTTTTAGAAATATTCATGATCTGAGGTAGGTTGGTACTGAAATAATGGGACAATTTTTAAAATTTGAGCGGGAAAGCACTTGCTATAAACATTATGTATTTAAATTTAATTATTATTACTTATTACTGTTTTATTGCTTTGTTTATCGTCTTAATATTTGGTGTTTTAAATTAATTTATAATAAAATGAGAAATAATATTTTCGATGTTTAGGATTTTACATTTAATTTATTTACTTTTGAAATTTAATGACTGTATAAAACAGATAATATATTATATTAAATTTATCTATAGGAATGAGTCATGTGTCGTTGTGTATGATTTGTATGTTTAATTAATTATTCATAACATGAGAATTAGTAGCACATGGGTATGACAAATATGAACTCTAAAAAAGATATACAAACTCTATGAGAAATACATAATTCCATAAGATCCATGTTGGGCGTACAGGGAATGAATTCCAACCAAAGCCAATGGGTAATAAACCAAACATGGTACGTAATGTGATAAATCAAATAAAACAAATAACTAAAACGGCAATATAAATGTTGCTCGCCAATATTGGTCGGTCTCTGAACTAATGGCGATATGTAATGATACCTAAGAAAAAACACTCACTGGCCTGTTGGATTGACGAAATGATTAAATTCGAAAGCAATACGCGGCAGCGAATAACTAAGGGCTTAGGATAATCGAGGGATATTGAAGTCCTTCATCTAACTGTGAAATGATTCCTCCTGATATCGATGATCCATTTAGTAAGTATTTTGTTTAAATTATAAATAAAATTTAAAGAAAATATTTTTTACTTTCAAAACAAATGTCAACAACTGTTTTCTCATTTGTAATTAATCAATCAACAAGCATTCGAGGAAGAAGTTATATATTTTTTTACGCAAGACATTCAGTGCCAAACCAACGTGATGCAAATTAGATTTATTATTATTATAATTCCACCCATTTTTTTTTCAGAGAATCGCGGTAACACAAAGTAAATAAAAAATACACATACAATCAATGACGCCATAGACAATATTTATTAAGTATTGACATGTTTCTTGTGCATTATCGCATACAAAATGAGATCAACATTCTAAATCTAAGCAGATCAATTTTGCGCGTGTAAGAAAAATATTAATCGATATTACCTAATTATTACTACGACTATTTTGTACATAATAATATATTACTTTAATGTTTGGAAAATGAGATATTTTTCAGATATTATTAAATAAGTTGTGAGCTAGTTGTCCAGAGTTAAAAAAAAATCTTCACGAAACATTCAGCAATTTCACCAGGTATGAAATCAGCGATATAACCGCATGCTCTTCACACGCCCCGATGGAAACGAAGTAAATTGTCGAAATAATAAAATGACGATACATCATGGCACTTTCCGAATCACTTATTATATTACCGAATTATAATTGTAATATGAAAATTATGTGTTTAATAGTAAGCCATTCAAATAGTTTTTGTGAAGTATGCTATGATCACCATCATGTTAAATGTATTGAGAAGGTTGGCGGTTCACATGTGTCAACTTTTTGTTAAAATATTTTATATCGAGTAGATTTTAGTCATCTAATTCAAAGCTCCTTCTCGTTAGTTAGAATTAAGGGCTTTGTAATGTATACATTACGTCAACCATCTATTTGCCTTTTAGTAAGTTCAAAGATGGCCATGTGGATAATACAATTAATTAATGTATTCAATATTATCATTTTGAGGAGTTTAATTTAAACTTTTCTATATGAGGAAAATAACACAAACGTAGCATAGCCATGTAAACCAATACACAATGTAAACATGTTAGGTATCTCCATAAATGCCTTCATAGTTTCCAATATTTCTGATAGTGTATACTCTACGTCTTGTACTTCTTCTTTACAATAATTACTGGTTTAGAATGTAACAGAAAAGTATTCTTTTCGTAATATTTATTCAAACGGGTAGACAACATATTTAGTTATTAAAAAATGTCGAAGGATTTGACTAACGATGTGAATAAATAATTTTAAACGTTAGATCAGTCGATCTAGATGTACCCAACTCTAAAAAAAGATCAAGGTTTTTGAAAAGAAGATATCTACATATTTTTTTAGGTTTACTCATAATTAAGGGTCATCTCTTCGCTTTCTTAACTTCCCTTCTGTCTGTATGGTTTTCGAAACACTCTCCACGCAGTCGGCTAGCGAGAAGCCGTCTGTCGAAGGTCCTGCATTGTCGTCATCTGCTCCGTCTGCGATTTTCGACAATGCGAGTATATAAGAGCACGCTATTCTCAACACCGAAAGTTTAGACAACTTCTGGTTGTGGGAATAAGCAGGAATTGACCGTCGGAGGGTATCAAAAGCGGCGCTTATCGTGTGCACCCGCGTTCGTTCTCTAGCATTCGCTTCAATTCTTCTTTCTCTAGTCATGTTCTTATAATTTCTCTGCTCTCGGGGTGGAGGAGGTGGCGGAGGTAATGTGGTTTCCGCGGGAGGTCGAGCGAGAAGAGCGTCCACGCTGAAGAACGTCCGCGACGCCCTCGCAGGCTCTTCTTCATCAGGAGTGGGAGGTCGAACGGCAGGATGCGGCGGAACCCTGTTGTCCCATTCGACGGATCGCGAAGCATCGGTCTCGTAACGAATTCTCTTTTTGAGAGGAGCGAGAGGGAAAACAGCCGACGTCTCGAGCTTGAGAGGCTCGACGCACTTTCGTTTGTTCTTAGGCTGCTTGACGACGGCGGGACGGCCCATCTTGAGGCCGGAGTCATCCGAATTGGATCGGTTGCTCTCTTCAGAGTCGTCATCTTCGCCGCCCGAACAGAATCCTGCATCTTTTTCGGGGGTGCGGGGCGACCGTACTTCTGAAACAAATAAAATAATTAGTCATTATTAAAAAGTTCATTTTATACGCCTTCTGCGAGGAATTTTATTGTTTTACAACGGCTAAGAACATGTTTCCAGTTAGTCAAAACATAACATGCTCAATTTAGTTTTGTTAATTGACAATTCCAGAATTCGCTGTGGCACAAAGAATTTATTTTGAAGTCGAAATTCCGCGCGAAGCCCATCATCCTTTTACGCCAATTATAAATTTGATTGGTCTACGAATTAAAAAGTTTTTTTTGTTATTTATTTAGTTTAAAATTCATTAAAGTGTAATGCCGCCCCTGCTTCGGGAGGAACACATCAGACAATGGAAGAGCGAAGAGGCCTGAGGCGACGGCGAGGAGGAGGGGAGGGCGCGAGGCGTTTTGCCAGAATCGCTCCCAGATGTTCGAATACATTATTTTATCTGAGCTGGCTATTGGCGCCTGCTTGCGTTATTCCGTCACACTCGCATTACGGTGGCAAATTTATTTCTCAAACGCTCTGCCAAAACCAAATTAATTAATCCGCAGAATGTTACAAACTTGAACAAAGTCACTCGAGATTTTGTTTACGACTGACTGCGCACTTCTAGGAACTTATAACATAACACATACATATAAATATTTTTTACTATTCAATTTTGTTTCAACACCATTGTTAACTACCACGAATTTTATATTCAATATATTAACACATAGCTTACGGGGTACGTTTTTAAAAAAATAATCAACCTAAAGTTTGTCCACAAACTCCAAAATATGCATCGCGTATCATTAAAGCCAAACGTGTAATTTTTATAAAACAAGTTGAATGTTACCGACGAGCACAA
>JAGVSQ010011197.1:0-12396 GCA_022683975.1 Rhyacophila evoluta
ATATTTGACTGTAGCTAGCAAAATAAGTCTTTCTAGGTAATCTGCAAGTTGATATGGTATTATAAAATAATAGAATATATGGTGCATGGACGTATAAACTCTTTTCAATAATAACCAATGTTACAATTCTACCATACAAGCTTATAGCATTTACAAGAATTTTTATACGAAAGATTACCAAGAGAAAAGGGAAATAATAAAGTAAGTTATAATTGTTAAATCAAAAACAATTGATATATTATAAAATTAAAATAAAATGTTGCCGACCACACATCTACGGTGACACTTTACTGTGATTGACGTGCTACGACGTAGCTGAATGACTATTACAAAGCTTTGCACTGCGCCGATGGATCGCATTAGTGTAACATAAGCCCAACTTGTGGTTTCAGCGTGCACTGTGTATACTTAATATGGGCGGATGATCAGAAAGAAGCATTGGCATTTCTTTGTTCACCCATGTTACTGTCTCGTTATAAAAAGCTTATCATATTTTACTCTTTTTATATTTATAAAAAAGACTTACACGCATTTTTCAAAAAGTTGAATTGATTATTAAGAACTTTGTATCAAGCCGGTTTTACATAGACAAATCACTTCAGCAATACAACTTTATTGACTACAACATCTTACTGTTAATTCATAACATCTATAAATCTCATTTAGAAGAAAGTGGCTGTTTTGAATAATTCTTAAAAAAAAAATTACATTTAACCATACTATATTTTTTCATAGTATCGTTTTGTAAAAAAAATGTGTAACAGAAAAACAAAGTGATTTGTCTTACTGTAACATTAATAATACTATGTTAATCTTTTTTTAGTTTTTTCTTTAGTTAGATTTTCATATACGCTGAATTTTAAGGTTACCGAATAACCTACAATTACTCCACATTTACTTCAAATGAGATTCATTACTCAAAACACATTTTTTATCATTTGATATACTATTGCAATAATGTGATGATATCTTAAACTGATTTGTTTCAAAGCCATTATTGCCTTAATAGTGACTGATTATAATTAATTTATAATGGATTTATTTAGTCATAAAAAAATGTATAAAGAAAACCTTATTACTAAAAATTATTTTTACTAACATTTTAAAATGCGTATAATAATATCTCACTATTTATAAACAGAGAGATATGCTAATAGCTAACGATAATGATAATTTTTGGTTTTCGTAGCCAGTTTTTTATTGTATTGCTACTTAAATAAAAGTCTCAGAACGAAGAATGTACATTCAAAATTACACACATTTTTTTTATTGAATTTTTATTTGCCATTTAAATTTTGTACAATATTAAATTAGTTAAAGAGCCATTGAAAAATGCCCTATTTTTTATTGTATTTTGTTTATATTGTATTTTGATCGCTTTTGTAAAATTCTAAAAAAATATATTTTCTTTTATCCTTATTATTTTTTTAACGATCATACCAACTGAAAAAACAAAATGTAGGCCTTAGTTTTTCATAATTTATCCAACTCAATATACGTTCTATCAAAAGAATCGAAGCTGAAAATGCCAATTGGTATCTAAATATAGCTAATATATTTGAAAAAAATGGCTTGTCAAATTAGCAACTAAGAAAAAGGACATTTCCATATCAATTTTAATGGTTTTCCTTAAATCGTTTATTAAAATAGTATCAAATTGCATAAATAAAACACCAGTTTTAATCCTCATGAACTTTGGAATTGTGTGTAGCTTTACGGTCGATTGGATAATAATAACTCAAAATTCTATGTCATGACTGTTTTATTAACGGTTACTTCAATTTTATATTCACAGTTAACTTTTATAAATAGTTAAATTATTGCAATTGACTCGCGTATTTCAATTTCGAATTAGAAAACCATGTAATCGAAAAATTTGAATATTTTTACACAGAATAATTTTTAAACCTTTTTTTCCTTTGCCAGTCTGCGATGTATTCACACACGCAATAGTATGAAGTATCAGGTATCGGTTGATAGTTAATAAACCATTTCGTTAGGCGTCTAACAATATGATATTATAACGGTTGTAAAGGGGTCAGTTCTCTTAATAAAACAATTGTTCATTTTATAACCAAATATATTCAACACTGTCGGTATAGAAACACAATGAAATAATTTACATTACATATGGAATATTAATATGTATTTCGCTAATAATACAACATTTAATGTCTGTATATTTAAATTTATTTCCCTTAAGTCTACTCTAGTTAAGGTACAGAATTTATTATTTACAACGAATGCATTTGAAATAATAGATCACTCTATTATATATCATGTTACCCTTTATGAATTAAAACTGTACAAGTTAGTGTACCTGGAAATTTAGTACTAACGTATTAAGTTTTTAATTTACACAGTGAAATGTATAAACGTATTTTTTTCAACCAAAACAGTAAAAATTCAGCTGTATGTTCAAAGTCGAACAAAAACTGAATTTTAAAATGAAATTAAGTTGAAATTATTCAAACTATATACTTCGGATTAAACTTTTATTTAAACAGTTTAATTCTGTTTCGTTTTATGATAACAAGTTTAAATTTTAAAGTAAATATTAAAAATAAAAATTACTTTAACCGTATAATATTTTAATTATTATTGTTATCATTTTTTTTTACAATACATCATTTATTAAGTTCGTGATTTAATTTATAATTCTCAATGCAGACGGGCGCAACCTTAACAAAAAAAAATCAATTTTATTTTTAAATCATTTTTGAGTTTATTTTATTAAATTGATTTATGATTTCAATAAAAAAAAAACTAGTTTACATTTTCAGTAATATATTTATGATGCATTTCATACGTAAACTGTGCAGTTATAAGAAAATATTAAATAGACATTTTTATCTACTTATTATATTTTATGTGCAAATGGTCTAGCATAATTTGTTTTATTTTATTTGAAAAAAAATATAATAATCAATTACAGCTTTATAGGTTAAATTAAAAATAAATATTCACCTTCGAATTTTATAAAAAAAACTTACAGATTTTGATATTACTACGTAATAAACAGAATTATAATCGGTAAACAATAACCAATGCAACCGGTTAAATGTATAAAATCCCATAGGAACATCACGTCTGTTTACATCAACTACAATAACATAATATGTGATAATGCTTCATTACATGCCTAGCCAACTAATTATATGCATGACCATTATAAACTTTTTCTGACACATAACGATAAATTAATTTTAATTTATGAATTAAAACTGATTATTGTGATAATATAGAGATTTTTTTCATATTTTTACAACGCTTATTTAGCTAAAACTCAAAAAAATGTGGAAGATTTCGTTCAATAAACCAGAGAAATATTTTAATTGAATGAAAATTTAACCAACTTTTGGGTGAGTTGTTTTCAAAGATTTTGAATGAATTACTTTACGGTAAAAATGCTTATTTATATTAAGTTGACCCAAAACAACAATTCGAATACTGAAAAACATTGATTGTAGATATTTTTACACGTTGTATTGTGATGAATTAGTTGGCCAGCCTTATTTTACAAATACTTTTAACACTCAAAAATCAATTTAGTATATCGATGCTTTAATCTGCAATTCAACTAAGTCCATTTGTTCAAAATTTCCAGAGCAACAAGAAACTTTGGTGAATTACTTTATTATTTTTATCTAGCGTGTGCGGGTGATTTAACGTGTTTCATTTTTTGCATAGAAAAATTGAAGCTTTTCGAAAATTAGTGGAGTTAGTTGGTTTGCAGATTAAGACATCGATATGACAAGTTAAAGCACAATAGTTGTCTATCATTGTATCTCTCTAACTTTTTGTCAGATAAACAACTACTTATCTCAAAAAATAGATTTAAAACTTAAATCGACTTTACTATGTGTATTCAAAATTAAATAAAATAATATTAAGCCTTTATTTTATACTCTTTCTAAAATGTTTGTTGAAATTCTTTGGTTAAAGTATTGTTGCATTTTTTATTGAACTGCTTTATCAATTAAACTTTTATAAGCTAAGAAAATAATTTGCTTGACTAGAATATTTACTGTGGAAAACTGACAATAAATCGTTTTCAATTTATTTGTATTGTTATAAATAAACAAAAATTTGTATAATTATTGTTTATAATAAAGAGCATTTTTTTCTTTTTCATTTTTGTTATTTGTCTTGCGATCAAATAAATAATATTTAAATAAAAATGTGTATGGACAATTATACGTATATCTTACACTATTTAACGTCATTTTTTCTTAAATATTTGCTCCAGATTATAACATTGTTATATTGTGTAAGCCATCTATTAATTAAAACATAACATTTCATAAAAAATCTACTTAAATAAAGATAAATATTTTATCTATATGTACATCCCTTAAATGCAGCTAGTCATTCATATTTATATTGCTTTTACTGACATTATAGTCTGGTTTAAAACTATCAAGAGTGACTAGAAATATTTATCTGATGGAATTTTTATTTATCTGAAAATATTTACCAGTCAATCAAATGTTATTGTAAAAATATGTCTTAATTTCTAAATTTAATCACATTTTCTTTAAAACGGCCATGGTCTTACAATGCACATAACTGCTGGAAAAACTGTTTCGTACTCTCATAACTCAAGCAAAACTCATTCATTTAAATATTTATTTACAATATACACTTACAAATTTAAATGTATCTATTTTTTATTATTTAAGTATTGAGTTGATGTATTAAGAAAATGTGTAGTAATATTAATATGTATAATTGGGATGCGTATTTAAAATATTATTTAAAACATTGGAAATTCATACTAAAGAAAATTGTGTGAAATATAAATTATTTTGCAAATTATCGTGGAGTATTTTAAATATATTTTAAAATAAAGAAAGTATTTTTTCCCATAAAAAGCAACAGCTAAGTGTCATCACTTTCCCCGTTTATATATTTACTATTTTAACATCTTATTTTATTGAGCACTGCATCCGTACTTTCACTTTGATAATTTTTTTAAACGTATTTTGTTTGTGTTAATCATTTTTGTGATTATTTTTACGAACCGTCACTGGTTTTTAATTATTACATTATTCATATATCAATCGTTACTCAATTTTATAGAAAATGTCACATTACACTATGATTTTATTCTAGACGACACAATAACTCTGCAAAACTATTCAACTTACATTTACCCTGTGTGTTAAAAATATTTATTTGTTAGAGTTCAAGCAGCTAAAAAAATAATTAGTTAATTTAAAATATGGTCTATCACTTTTTTACACTTTTTTGTTTGAGTCCGGTTGTGGGGCTGCCTTCGCTCCCGTATCAACTAAATTATTCCAACTCAAATCGTTCGATTCTTTACTTTCATTGTTATCGCTTTGAGTAGCTGTGCTGTTTCTTCCGTTCCTGCAAATATCCTGGGATCGTCTTCGTCAAATTTCTGGAGCTTCGACTCCATCTCCAACATAACCCTCATCGGGACTTTCGGAAGGATTTTCTAAGTCTTTCGTACTCGATGACTGACTGACAGCTTTTGCCTTTGACGAGTCGCCTAATTTTTCAGAAGCTAATCTAGAATCCGCGTCCGTAGTTTGCGTGGGTACGCATCTTGTAGATACAAAGCTTCCAGTCGGAAGACTTGGTGCCATATCAAGGTGAGATCTTGCTTGTTGCGGTACTTGCTGGGCATAATTAACCGATTGACAAGGTGACCACATATTTGACATAACAGCTTGTGGAGAAGTGCAGCATGTAACTGAGGGTGACATCGCTCCTGACTTATAGCCTTCAGGTGGTGACGGAATAAATGATCCTTCAGGCAATCCAACTTGCTGATCACCAGCATACGCTTGTTTTGGACGAGGTTGAGTATAAGGATAGCCTTCTACCGTGTACCTCACATCAGCTGGACTATAATGCTCATATGATGGAGGTTGATTTGATCTAATAAAAAACTCAGCTTCCCTGGAAAACCTTGCTGCTTGATTGGGAGCATTTTTTATTTTTGATCGATTGTGAGGAAGTGTTCGATAAAAGTTACTGGAATTGTCTGTCACCATTATTGGTTGTTGCATTGGTTGAACTTTGGGTAGGCCATAATCAATTGGGTATCCATCACTATCGAGGAAACATCCAGGGTTCAGGTGAACATCAGCAACATGCTGATACATATCATTTCTTGTACCACGTGGCAGTGTGGCTACAGTACTGATGTATTTTTGTTGATCTTGCCATTTCACTTGGCGAGGCGGTGCAGACTGCAAAGACAAAACAGTACTTGTATCAAAATTATCAGATGCTTCACCATCATTAAGATCCATTTGCTGATCCATATCTGCATCAGTAATATTTTTTCTTCCTTTTCCCACACTTTCTGTATCATTTATAAGGTCCGGATTTTGTTCAAGTTGGTAATTTCGCAATGACGAAGAATTGAAGCAAATTGTGTTTTCCAAGTTGTTCATCAAAAGATCTCGTGATGGATCCGAATACATAGCAACTCTATGGTGTTGATCAGTAACAATTATACTACCGTTCAGTTTTGGCGGTAAAGGATCACTACAGGTGCCTGAGTTAGAACTTTTAATCAAACTGGTTGGGTACTGCATAGCCACATCTTTACTACTCTCCTTCTTCTTTCTACGTTTCTTATTTCTCTTGCATTTTATAATAGCGACAATAATAACAATTAGAATAATTATTAAAAGTACACCAGCTCCAACTGCAAATGTCAGAATATATTCGAATGGAAATGTCACAACTATGACAATAGGATCTTCTTTAACGATAACTCGTATGGTAAAATTAGTGTGACTTTTACCAGCAGGATTCTCAGCAACGCAAGCAAAAGTTCCATTATCTTCGCTGTTTGTGTTGTAAATAAAAAGCTCACTTCTTTTTTCAACTGTACCTTCTTCTATATAGTAGTACAAATGAATACCGGGAGCAACCATTGAGTCATTTTGTAATACTTGTCCTTGAAACCACCAAGAAACTTTAGCTTCTGGTACTGCGGATACTTGGCAAAGTAACGAAACATTTTTTCCTTCACTTATTTCCAAGAAAAAAGTTGTTGGAGATACTTCAGGCAAACAAGCAAGATCGTTTTCAGTGAGAGATTTTATAGTTTGGCCTGCCAGCCTAGAAGGCGAACTACATTTAGGCTCTACCGAATGTGGTATATTGAAGTTCAAAAGCCAAGTGTATAAATCTTGTGAGTTGCAATCACATTGCCATTTATTATTATGAAGATCTACACCGTGTAGAGACTCTGGCAATATATGAGAGCCCTTCATTGTATAAAGTTTATTTCCATCCAATTTAAGCCATTCCAAATGACCTAAGCCGATAAATGCTTCGTCTTCAATCATATTTATCTCACACTTACTCAATTCAAGAGTTGTTAAAAATGTAAGATGCTGAAATCCGTTACTTTTAAGCATAGAAATAGGATTTTCACTTAAAGTAAGCCTCATCAATGACGGAAAATCAGAAAAAATTGGAGAAGGTACGTGAAGCAGAGAGTTTTGAGATAAATCTAACTCAACCAAATTTGACAATCCTTTGAATGAGTCATCATCAATTCTTGATATCTTGCATCGAGACAAGAATATCTTCTGCAAATTTATCAAGCCTAGTTTCTTGAATCTTTCCTTGGGAAGAACTTGTAGGTTGTTGCCTGAAAACTCGAGAACTTGCGTTCCGTGATCCAATCCCATAGGAATAACTGTCAAATCTTTGTCGTGGCATTCTATCGATTGTTTACCATTCTTCCACTTGCAAGTGCATGGTTCAGGACAAGCGGAAGTACCATGTATGTAATATATCAATAGAAGCAGAATGCAAAAAGCATATTGCTGTTTCCATGTGCGATGCGACGCCATTTTAGAAACACAGATGGTAATTTCCTTCTTTAATCACTTTATAATTACTATGTTTTTAAGCAATCTGTTTTTATAATACATTTTAAGTTTTTTATGTGACACATTATCACTTTTTAGTCATTCATTTAAAACTCGTTTAAGTTTATATGCACTAAATTTATACACACGCTTGTTTGTTTTTTTTCAAAAACAAACGTTTTATTGCAGTGCCAGACTCTTCGAATTCTTTCACTCTCACAGCGGCATTTTATCCAGATTCTGAAAATAAACAAAGAAAAACAATTAGAATTTTCATTCATACGTTCAGGACGTATATTTACTGTTTACAATTTGTAGAAAAACTAATACGTTTTTCAAAAATAAGATATTTGAAAAATGATACTTATTAAATTTAGCTGACATTTTATGAATGTTTATCGACTGTAGAATGTAAAAAAAGGACGAAAGCCTGAGCTTTCTTTCAAAATGGGCTTATTTCGATAAACATAAAACTTAATACACGTTCTATCAAAAGGGTATAGCCCACACAGAACTTATTTTACAAGAGGTTTTTAATTTTAAAAAGGACATATTTTACTTTGCATGGGTGATATCTGTGCGTGAGTGTGCGTGTGTTTAATTAAAACATGGATTGGCCCCTTGTCACGTATACTTAATCAATACGATTTTAAATATTTAACTACTTCTTTAAAACAATAGTTTTGTAAGCAATTGTTTTCGTTTGAAATAAACAAAACAATTTCGTACAATGTGAAAGGTCCCTGACCAGGACGAAAATGTTTTTTGGTAAAAGCTTTTTATATAACAAAGAGGCCATAAGAATCAAGCCGTATTATAATGGGCCTTTACCGAATTTCAAGAAACAATTTTGTATACACTATTGTTCTTAGAATGTCGCCGGTTGCCTCAAATGCTTTAAGGCTAAATTGTATTATTTGCCTGCCAAACATTTATTTGGATCCATTTCCGCTAAAAACAACCAGCACACAATTTAAGAATTTTTTTCATCTTATAAAACAATAATTATTTTCTATTGAAAAGAGATTTCATAAACGATTAATAATAAATAATACAAACTTTAAATGAAGGGTATATTTTATATTGTATAACTAATTCAATAATAATGAAAGTTGAAAATTTTAAGCAAACATTATTTGTATAAGCAAATCATATCAATGACTTAAATTGTAAATTCTTAAATTGTAAAGTCTTTCAAATTTTTACGGGAGAGTGAATAAACGGATTATTTTATTATTTGTTTTTCCGCTTATGTCTATGATTTTATCTTATGAAAATAATTTTGAAAACGTACAATGGGTTAGCTTTAACATATACGCCACTTTAAAAAAAAAAGCAAAATATCGAACATATCGACTGTAGAAAAAAGGACATAACCGACATTAAGAAAAATTTACGGGATGCATAAAAATTTTTAATTAAAGATTTTGAGTCAAATTCAAAACATTACATAGGCAAAACTTTGAAGGGCATGAAAACTTAAACTGGTCTTTTATTAAATTTACTTAATATCATATTAATTTAATAATCTTTTTTAAAAAATGATCATATCCATTAAACTGTTCCCGAATTTTGCGGGTAATCTTTTTTTTAAACTTAAAGACTATATTTAGACACTAATTCGGCATTTTCAGCTTAAAACCTTTGATAGAACGTGTATTAAGGTGTACATATACATTATGATTATCGAATAGAAGTATTTTGAATAAATTGAGGGTAACGTGCTTTTTTCTTCAGTATATATCTTAATAACTAGGTACGTGCAAAATGCTGAGCATATCCTTTAGTAATGATCTAAAATATGAGTAAGATAGTTTTATAGACTATTAATTTGACTAATCAAACTGTCCTTTTGATTACTCGAATTAATCTTATATTATTACATTATAAACCTTTAACTAATGTAAGGTTATTTGTTAGGCTACTGTTAAATTTAGAATACATTTGAGTGTTTGATAGTAAAATCTTGAAGAATTAGAGAAATATTCCTGACCAAAAGTGATACTCACTTTACATTTATAAGTCGCGATAAATGCTTAATTAAGCCCAAATTGTATTATATGAAAGATAACTAAGATAAAAACACAGTAAATAACATATATTAAAATATAAAATATATGATTTTCGTTACATTTATGTATTTGTAAAGTAATTTTGAATAAAATTTTGGGCTGGTTGATTTCCGTATAAATATGTATGTTTACGTATTTGCCTGAAAAAAATGTTTCAGTGAAATAGACATAATAAACTTTGTTCATAAAAATAAATTCGTAAAAACATTACTGGCAATCCAATGGCAAGTAAAAATCACAGGTAAATCGAGCATTATTTGTGTTTTGTGGGTATGAAAAAAGTCTAACCGAAGGCTTTACCTGTGGTAGGCTTTACCTAAACACAATCTCTCCATGGGTCGCTTTTTATAGATGTAAAATTATTTCAAAAGAAACTATACGAATTTATTTTATCGGTAATAGTAATTCGGTCCCAATAAAATATTCTAAAATACAAAAGGTTTTTTGAAAACAAGAAATGAAGAAATAAATCGCAGAATATTTTCAATATACATTTATGATATATTAAAATACATGCCTTAATTTGGATACGTTTTAAATAATACGAAACATCTTTAATTTTTATTTTATACATTTACAATATTGATGTTTTATTTATTTGCATATTTTCTTCCGTAACCGAGAGATTAGCATGCGTGCATTAAGGCTGCAGATTCCTGGTTCGATTCTCACATCTGCCGGATAAAAAAATTCAAAAATGCAGAACTAAATGTGTATTTGGTTAAACAATTACCTGGTACTTAATAACCATGGTGAATAATCTGTCAATACATGTCTTCAAATACCGAATTTCCATATACGCCATTTTGGAAACGGACATTTTTGCACTGTGTAGATGTATGTAATCCACGCACGGAGCAAACGTAATCAAAAACATCAAATAAAAATATCGGTTATTTTTTCTTTTGCTAGGAAAATCAAGTGATCTTCTAATATCTGCAAGTAAATTTACGTTACATTAATTTGTAGTTTAATTTTCAAATATGTTTACTTAAAAATTGATTTTTTTCGAGTGGAATCAATCAAGATAAATTATTCCACCTGAGAAATGCTCCATGCTCCATAACATTTTATATATGATGGCACACTCAAGACCTATCGCGCTATGAAGCAGAGACGTGGTTGCATCAGGCGGCATCGTTTAAGAGCGTCAAAAGTACCAAAATCAATACAAATGTTCCAAACGCACGAAATATGCAGGGGCGCAAAATATTACTGTGAGGCTGCAAATTTATTTGATAAGGTGCGATATTTCAAAATTACGCTACGTACGTTGATAGTAAAAATTATGAAACAAAATTTTTATGTACGAAAGTAGAAAACTTAGGCGCTTGAGCTTAAAAAAATGAAGAGTCAGAAGTTTCGCAAGAACGTGAAAAATATATATACATAAGAATAATGAAAAAATCTACCACACTGCGCTGGAAATTTCCTTTTTCAAAATTTTTTGGCACACCACTAGAAAAAAAAGCTCCCATTGGTGTGCCATGGCACAATGTTAGCGGAACACTGCACTGAAAAACTAGAACCATATTCAATTTCTGAAATAAATGACTTGACACCATGGAAATACTAAAAGTAATGTTCCATGTTTGCTCCTGATTTGTTAAATAAAAACATCTTGTGTATTTTTTTTGTATAAATAAATCTTACGAAATATGGTATGAGTGAATGAATGTATACTATATTCTATTTACGTGATATATTACATTTCTGTTTTAGATAAAAACAAATGGTATAAATAGCATTTTATTTCAATGCACAAAACAACCTATGATACAGTAATCTATCATAGAATAAAACGGTTTATTATAACCGAGTTAGTCGCTTCTTACGACATATTAATCGGTTTATTATAGTTCTTTCATTAACACATGTGATAAATTAAACGTGTCCCGTAGATATTTCCAATTTAATCTTCACGCATCGTTGTAATATTAACGTAAATTTTATTTATGAATCACACGTTTCACGGATTCGTGGTATATTTATAATGCGTATTTCCCGCTGTGGTTATTTCTTATAGTAATTAGGCACAGAGCTGACAAATGAGTTAGCGACGGGGTATAAAATCCATAAACAAATGCCTGCCCCCCATACATTATTATCATTATTCTTTGACTTTAAAACTATTTACTTAAATATATACTACGATTAACCCATAAAAAGAGAAATCCGTTAAGATTATACAGTAAAATAATTCATTTTTTATCAAAAAATTCTTGTGAAAGAATCACTAAGTAAAAAATACAATTCTCATTTCTCTCTTGTACAAAAATATTTCTTCGTCGCTTATTCAAATCATTTACACCAGTGCATTTCAAACCTTTTCAACTTCAGCTATTTGACAAAAAACATTCAACAATCCTCACATCTTTGTCTTTTTAGTAAAAAGCACTCATTTATATATTTACAATTGATTAATTACTACTATGGTTCATACAAATTTTGTAGCA
>JAGVSQ010011198.1:0-12395 GCA_022683975.1 Rhyacophila evoluta
CCGTTCTCTTACCTTCTCATTTCGAATAAAATCATACCACCGTATGCCTAGAATCAAATGCTTACATGGTATATACTACATCTTTCCTGATTGCCGGATTATTGAAAAATCTACTACTTTAAAAGTTATTAAATGTTTTATTGGTTGGATGTCGTCTGCTAATTAAAATTTTGATCGTTTTGTGCTTGAAGTATAATTAATATTTTATTAGTTTGCTCATAAAACCCTGTGATTGGTTATATGTATTTAGTGTATTTTTGATTATAAATAAAACAATATGTCGATGCAATTCATTACAATATATACGTATATTTACTGTAAATATAATTATGTGAATGTGGCATTATGATAATAATTATAATTTAGAATAGGTATTGTCAAAAATTTATTTGTTAAGGTAAGCCTATTTTGTGGGGGACATTGAAGAAGTTTAATTTAAGTTTATTTAGAAATATGTGAATCATTTTTTTTCAAAAACATGTGAGAAAAAGATGGCATCGCAAACGGATGATGCACGTAGATTTATATGGTGTTGAATAACGCACGTGCAGACGGAAGAGGAAGTGATCGAATTCACACGCTTTTGACTTCCGACAAAAAGTCACAGCCCCGAGGGGCTTCTGTGCATCCTGTTTCCTTCAGTATTATATTGACGTCGATAGCTATTACTACACCTATGCTATCCCAGACAAAAATTAATTACATGAAATATTGAAAAAATCAGTTTTTACACTCTCCTGTAAAATTTTCAAAAAATCACATCAAATGATCACTTTCAGCCATCGATTTATGAAATATTTAGAAAATGGCATATGGAATATGAAGATTGAAATTGAAACAAGAAAAACAGCAAGAATTGTTAAAAAAAGGCCGTGGAGATATCTATCTATTATATTAATTATATTAAGACATATATTCGTAAAATATGTTGGACGAAAAGCTTTCACTATCAAATAACTTGATATATGTATATTTAATCCAAAAACAATATTAATATAAACAGAAATGTAATGTATAAAAAGCCAGCATAGCACATCCAAATAAGGATTACTAACTATAGGTCATTCAACATTTGTATAGATCAGTTTGCTATAAAAAGATAATAATAAAATTATCTAACTAATTAATCAAGTGTTTCTAAGAATCATTTTTTCAACAAACTTTTTTTTTATGAAGAGAATGAAGGAAAAAAACACATTAAGTTGCGAGTAATAAAATCTTTTTCATTAAAAAATGTTTGTTTTTTTCTCAACTCAACTTTTATATTCTTTATTAATAATGAAATAAAAATTCGATATCCTTAGTTATATAATATCACTTTAAATTTATAGAAGTAGCCTTTTGACATTATAAAATAAAAGACGATTTAAGAAGACCAGATTGTTTAAATATCAAACTTCACACAGTGTAATCAATTGAAAATAATTAATCTCTCACAAATTTCGGTGCGCCCGCCGCAATTACAAAGGATATTTGATGAGCGTTATTGAATTTTCTACCGCTAAATTTGTTGCGTTAAAATTGTCAATGACAATAAATATTTGAGAATAAAATTAAATCGAAATACGAGGATTCATAACAAACGAGCAAACTAAACTATATAGCCATTTTTGCCACTAATTTTAAACAATTCAAATCACACACATGCTTATTATACAGGATACAGTGTGGTCTCGATTACCTGGGCTAATTAATGCTGGGGGAAAAGATCCCGGATAATTCAAAATATCGATTTTTATTTGGTTCTAAAATACAGTATAATGCAGATTATAATTTTTTTATCCATGTTAGCTCCGAAAGTGGAGCATATGGATCTCCGTAACATGTCTTGGCGAGATATTTTTTCCCCAAGAATCGCTTGTTGGAAAATTGCTCAACGCAATGGGCATCCAGTCCTGATCCAGTTTTCGATTTTTTTTAATCTGGCAAATGAGCGAATCGAACACGCATTCCCCGGATAGTCGCGAACGCAACTTCTACGCTACTGTAGCGTACACCAGTAGAAAATAATTTTAACTAAAATACCTGTGACTTTTTCATTCTGATTTACACCTAAACTCAAAACTTTAGCATCGTTAATTCTATTATAATTCAATTACAAACAGTAGAAGCTTAAATACGAATATGTATTGTTTTATTATTATTTGGAAAAACTCTCAATCAGTCATTTTCGCGCCTTTTTGAAAATGGTCTATGGCCACCACCATGCCGGCCAAAGACAATTTACACCTCTGGTTGCAAAGATATAACTACATTTGTAGCTCATTTCGTCCGTTCAGGCTTCTGTGTGGCCCAGCCTTATTAGTGAAAAATACATTAAAATTTTATTACTTACCGATTACCGATACATAATTTAAATAAATACAACAACCAACTAAGGTACGAAACATCATGAGAATATAGAAAAGATACTAAATTTTTTTTTTTTTATGACGTTTATTAATTCTTCTATAACTACATTCGACGTAAATACATTTTTGTTATTAAATCATTGGATTTATAAAGGTACTACTTGAATGTCTGACGCTTTAATATTTATGATTTTCTCTGTAACAGTATACTATAAGGAATTGGATGCACGAATAACAAACATTATTTAACTGTTCAGTCTGCCCGTTTCTAACATATGCTAGTAGTAAAAAATGCGCACAAATCCACTTTAACTTGGTGGTGCAATAATTTCCTTTTAAAATTACTATTTTAAAATAATTTAGCAGAACATTTAGCATCGTCGGTAAAGTTGAGAGATGCAAATCTGACGAATCTGGATTCAAATCCCGTTGGCTAAATGAAAAAGGGTTTCTATATTTTGTGACTTTCTTCTCTTTGCAATAATATTATTCTAGCTTTATTAATTATCTTGAAAATAAAATAGTTGACCTAGAAATAGCAGTCGAAATGACATGTGAAAATTTCACTTCGCTAATGTTCGCTGTTTATGAGGCTTTCATGTGACAGACAGACACATATATTTTCTACTTTATAATATATATCGACTGTATAAAAAAGGACATAACCCTCAATTTTTTTAAATAACGTCTATTTGACAATCAGAATGTTTACAGCTCGATACGCTCTTCTATCAAAATGATATAAGCTAAAAATGCTATATTTTTATCTAAAATTAGCTTTTAAGTTTGAAAAAAGAATGTCGTGTGAATTTGAAATCAGGAAATAAGGCTCCCACCCAATAAATTTTATTGGTTTTTCTTAAATAACTTATTACATTAATAAAGTATTAAGTACATAAAACACCAGTTTTAATCTCCATGCGCTTGTTGTGTATATGAAATGTTTTGGCTTCGGTTCAAAATCATTAAATTAATTTTTTACCACCTATAAAATTTGTTTTATGTGGGTTACGTCTTTTTTCCTTTCCACAGTCAATATGTAAGAATTAACCCTGTGTTCCCAAATAATTAACGTAAAAACTTCTATATTTCAACTAGAAGGTTTTTTACTTTTACTAAAAGGTTTAAATGTCTACTTCCATCTATTTCGTAGTGACGGAATTAGCTTTTAATTTAATTAGCTGCTATTTACAATGGAAAAAAATTCCAGGAATATACTACAGGTCAGTCAGTTATGAATGAACGAATTTGAGGCATGCATTGTAAAATGTCCAATAAAGTTATTCGTCAAATTGTTATTTATTTTCAGATTCTATAAAGATATAATGTTTTTAAATAAGTAAAAAACCAAAATACTCAATTAGAAAAAGATATTTTGTATATTTTGTATTCTAGAACTTTATGGTATACCCGAATTCAATCACAATATTTTTATCAAACTAGAGATTCTAGACAAGATATTTTTAAGAGAAATAATTACCGGCCAATCTCTCGACCCGTAGGGTATCCAGTAATGTATCTTGGATATTTTAAAATCATAATGCAGATGCGAAATTTAAAACCATAACGTCTGACACTGAAACATGCGCCGTTTCACGTTAGTTTCACCGTTGGACGTTAGTTAGAATATACTAAGAATGCTTTAAAAATGATATGTATATATATAATATGTTGTATTATGTTCGCTCCTAAATTGAAGCATATGTCAAGATATCCAATCCAAAAGTCGATTAAATGGATCTCCGCAATGTGGAGACGTATTGACAGATTATTTTTCACGAGAATCGTTTGTTAGAGAATTTTGTCAACCCGATGGCCATCCAGTTCTGCATTTTTAGATTTTTAAAATACGACAGATGGGTAATTGAACCCCCATTCTCGGATTGCTAGGCGCCCATACTACCAACTACGCTAACCGGGAAGGTCGAGGCAAAATATATATTTTATATGAAAGCCACTATATTTAAATAATAGCTGAGGTATATATAGATAGCTGCACCAATCCATAGTGTTTATTTTAACCACGTATGTATATATTAAGTTACTTCATTATCCTAGGTATACTATCTTTCTGAAAGATTCATATTATATTGTACATGTAAAAATCTGTTCATTTATTTGTTACTAGTTTAATCAATTTGTACTACTTATAAGCCACAATTTAAAAAAAAACTAGGGTCCGAATATTTATTATAAGTATATTAATTTATAGTAAATCAATGACTATTAAAATGTATAACTTCCATTTAAACGAAACAAAATAATAAGAAAATATTTCATAATATAAAATACTGATTTAGAAATTTTCTTAAAAATATATGTAAGATATTTTACATTAAAAAGCATTTATTAAAAAAACCTTCCAGAAAGAAAATAGGTAGTTTATATTCAGAAAATATATACATATATGCAAAAATCGTATCATACTCAATCTTCATGCGGATTTGAATCTATATCTTTAGGCATCATACGCGAATGGAAACCTTAGGATCAGGTGGAGCTTTACATTCGTTCTATAACTCTTCCTCTCTCTGCCCCGTTGCCTCTCGCTTCCGCGTGTATTAAGGTCTCCTTTGAAAGAAATCTGACATTTTGTGAGCCTTCCTAAAAAAAAAGCATTCGCCGTAATATATCAGGCTCTTAACATAATGTTTAACGGTGTTACCAAAGCAGAAAAATCTGAAAACACGACATATGAGAGCCGTACAAAAATACGTATTATTTTAAGCCAGATAAGTCTAGTTGACGATGGCAACAAAAACTCATACAATCAGATTTTATGAGAGAGGATACATGAGCGTAACCATTATTTTCATTAACGCTATATTTATAAGGCGAACGCATTTGTAATAACTTAAAATTTTGATTGTCTACAAAACCGTTGTATCTCATTATATATTCGTATATTTACATATTTTCCATAGCTGTTCCGTAAGTGGGACATATTAATCTCTACAGTATGAACATGTCTCTTCCAGAAATGACTATACTTCAGAGTACGAGTTTTTAGTTTGACTAAAATTAAACAAAAAACGGGACGAAAAAACAATAGAAATCATTTAAACTATTTCTCAAAAATATTTTATTAAATAACGGGTCACTGCGATCACTTTTTACGGCGTCTAGATTCATTGAAACATTTTAACATTTCTTTCCCTATGATTTGATCGGAGTTTATATTGCGTTTAGTTAAATGATTATATCTGTAAATATACTTAACGCAGAGTTCATATTTTAGATATTTCTCAGTTAAAATATTATGTATAAGTATTTACCAGATGCAACTAAATAAATGTTTTGTTAAAGAGTCAGACATAACATTGCCAATGTGTATATGAGAACCAATAATTATAGATTCTGCACCGGTTAATGTGCCATATCTACAAATTACCTCTATGTTTATCCTGTAGAATAGAGAAACAAAATATTTCATGTTCTGCTTGTGGTTAACACTACATTTTTGTATGAAATTCTACGTACGACCGAGGTGATGGAACGTAACGTAACATTGTAACGTCGTAAGTCGAGGAATACCCATGTATAAGTGTTTCCACAGTGTAAAATTTATCGTAATAGATTTTCAAATTATGTAGATCCATTTGCTCTACATTCGAAGCGAGAATGGTAAAAAATTCTTGCCATCTAATTCTGTTTTGATTTTTAAAATATGGCAGCTGTGGGGTTCGAACACGCAACTTACAGTTTCGAAGCGCGCTTGTTTACCAATCGACCAACGTTGGAATACATCATTTATACATCTTTATAAATCTAATAGATTTTAAAGAAAAACAACCTATAAATTATCAACTCCAGAACCTTTTTTTTAAATATATCTAAAAACCAGTTGTATACTTATGACGAAACAGGTCATGAATATATTATAATAAAATTTGTAAAAAAAAAATACATTCAAGTTACGTTATTTTATTTATCCGGATATAAGGTGCAGATATATTGCAAGCATGCAGTGTTATTCTTCCGTTTGAGTGAGAATGAGTTAGATGAATATTATTTTATAGATTTCTGGAATATAATCTGTCTAACAACCTCGGTTATTTCTTCGTCAAACTCTGTATTTTTATATTAAAAATATAAATTTATTTATGAGATTACGTATTTCAAAAAAATGTTGTGAATGAACGTCTTGAAGTTATAGTATGTAATGTTCACGGTGTGTTAGATAAATAAACGAAAACGATATGAATATATTTTGGTTAAATATTTATGTTAAATTTTATTAGGGTCATACAATATAATTAAATTAGGTTAACACACTTATTTAAGGGTACTCGAACGGAGCTGTACAAAGTAAATATGAATTCGATTAATGTCAATCTAGTTTATTAAAATGTAGCATCACAGTGTAGCAATATTTTATGACTATGAAGTATGCCTGAAAAAGTATGTAACATAAAAATGATGAACAGGGCAGATGCTTAAAGTAAAATATTAAAAAGCGTGGGAGCCTAACCGGTAAGTGTGAAAATTTCAACACCTTTTTGTGGCACTTAACGTAACTTTTTTATTGTAATAAACATTAATTATTTTATTTTATAGATGATAGCCTTGTCCTATGGTTTATCATTATACTAACATAGTGCATTTGAGATGTGGAATATGTAAAAAAAACAAACCCAAAACGTTTATTTATTTTTTCTGGCATATCATCAACAAGGGGTCACATTGGTCCAGGTATACTTGCATATCGAATAACCCTGTCCTGCAGTCGCAGGTAAAGATGTTTCCTAAATAATGCGTGTGTGTTTTGTAAACATTTCAAGGACGGTATATTTGATTCAGAAAAGAAATCAGATCAATCCCGGACTGGTTTATTATGTATAATTCTACGTATTCCTCGCCCGTACATTTTTGGTGGCCATAACCTTTTCATTAGTAAGTTCATCTTTTATACACGCACGTTTTAAATACTAAAACATTTCAATGCTATGAATTCAACTAATACCATAAAATCAATTGAATATGATATGCCGATTTTTAAACAATGTCGATTTCCAAGCAACGAACAATATAAACTGAACAATCATTCCAAATTGGTAAGAATGTGTATATCATTACCACATATAGCCGCTCCCATTTCGGAATCAAAGGAGCACTTGAGATCAAATTCAAACCCATAGGTCTGATTTATGTGAATCTGTGAACAGCAATATAAATAATCTTTCCGTTCTTTACAAATCAAAAAAAACTGTTTTTTTCTTATTTCTTTGTAATATTTACGTATTTTTTCCAGCCTAAAAATATAATATATATTACGATATAATTGTAATGACTAACAGATATCATTTAAAAATTTATCTAGTATATATATTATAAAAAAATAATAACATTTAATAAAAAAAATTAAAGAATGGCTTTGAAAACACGGCTATAAGGCACAAATTGTTCAAAGCGTTAAAACCAAATTTTAAAGACTGCATACTTCCATATATTATAGATCATTATTTGTGATCTGAGTTTCATTAATAGAATTGATGGGAGATTGAAAATGATTTTTTAAAGATGTTAGTAATATTTTTAAGCTGGTTTACATTAGTAGCGTGTACTTTTTGGCACTGGCATACTTCTCCAAATCCCTGCTAATTTTTCACGACAAAGTAAGTTCAAACAAAGTTAGTATTTTGGTAGAGGAAAGTTTAGTTTAAAGTTAGATACATTAAACAGCATGTGCCGTCACCGTCGTGTTTTTATTAAAAAAACGTAATTTGAATACGATTCAAATAACTTGCCAAATTAAATGTTAAAGAATGAAAACTACAGAAAAATGATATAAATAAGGATGAAAATACGCAGTAGATATCTTGTTCTCTGTCTCTTATACGCCTAGTTACAAAACAATAATAATTTAAGTTATTCTGTCAAAATATCGGTATGTATTTTTTGCTTTTGCTGATTTTCTTTAATTGATACTTTTATTAGCAATTTCGTTTACTCGTATAATAAAGTCGAGTACGTACGATATTTTTATCCTAAAAATGTCGCAAACGAAACCCAGGCAGCCATCTGCCAATTTGGTTACGATAATTTCTTCGTGATTGTTAATTCAAATAAACATATATGTATATTTAACCCGAGAATAAGACTAAATTTGTAAAAAATTAAGTTTCATATCGACCGTAGAAAAAAAAGTACGTAAGCCTCAGTTTTTTTTTCAAAATATTTTTTCAATAATCACAATGTACACAACTTAATACACATTCTATCAAAATAATATAAGCTGCAAATGCCGAATCAGTATTTAAAATTAGCTTTTAAGTTTGAAAAAAGGATGGCCTGTCAAATGTACCACCAGAAAAAAGGACTTCCACTACACCAATTTGTTTGGTTTTTCCTAAATAACTTATTAAATTAATATCCAATTAAGTAAATAAAACACCAGTCTAAGTTTTCGTCTACTTTAAGATTATGTGTATTTAATATTGTGACTTAAGCTCGAAATCACTTAATAATTGTTTTTCTCATCTCCTGTAAAATTTGTTGTGTGGATTACGTCCTTTTTCCTTTCCACGATCGATATATTAGTATGCTTGAAAATCACTCTTTAGTATACTTCGTTAGTAATTTTTACATTTTAATATCGTGCTTCCGATAAAAAAAATTAACAATTATCAACAAATTACAATTTCTAAATCAAATTAATTTAAAACTGTAAGTAACGTATATAACGATAATTTTTTCCGAATTGATTTCCTCGAAATATCATTTATAATAAACAAGGGTTATATGCAAACAAACAAAATATAATTAAACTCCACAAAGTAACACCCGTAATGTATTTAAAAAGTATCCAATGCAAAAAATGAATGAACATGGAAAAAATAACGAAATAACAAAATTCCTCCAGTTATTTGTCTGTTATTTTGAGGCATCTATCCGCAATTAAAAGCTCGCCCAATAAATTGTTGTTTATTTTCAATTTCCGGTAAATTCTGTGGCCATCGCATTTTTTGTGTGTACACGGATAGTTATTATTAAACTGCAAAAGCTCAATTTATCAGGAACGCTGTTATAATCCTGTCAGTATTTTTCAATAAGTATTTTCCACCCACACACAACAGAGCCTGTTATCCCCGAGGGACTGTAACTTTGGGACCTTTAAAAGTATTTTTTTATATATATATATATTTGTAATTTCACACAGCGGAGATGGTTTCTTATAACGTTGAAAAAATTAAAAAAGCCTACAAATGTATACACAAAAGCCTATAATGAAGAAACGGTGACACCTGAATTGATCGATGATAATGATAGCGATGTTACCGAAGATCTGATACTAATTTAAAGAAAATTCTTACTACAATAGGCAGCAAATATATTTAATTTAACCTTTCCTAATATTGAATCGGGCAACAAAAGTAAATAATGTACATATAAAAAAAACGAAATGAAAAGCTTAGTCGAGCGTTTATTTTCTGTATGTCTATCACTTATTAGAAACCATCGGGTAGGTATAATATATTGGGATAGTCGTAAAGGAAATGAGGAAGACGTTTTCCGTGAACAAGATATAAGCATGTGTTTTCGAGTGAAGCATTTTCCAAATATTTTCTATCTTTTCTAACTGAATAAAACCAATCTTGTGTTGTCAGACTACAATCTATTTTAATACGAAGATAGTTATGCTTTATAATACAGTAGTTTATTATATATTGCATATATAGTAAAGAAACAACTTTCAATCAGTCGATATGTATTCCAATTATTTTCAACTTGGATATACGTACATGCGAAACTAAATAAATTAATGATAGACTAATATTAAATTCTAAATTATTTAAAACTGGTAAACTTCCATATGTGAGATCACTGTTAGCGACCCGGGTTTCTACTTTCGGCATCTTCAGGCTAAATTATATATGGGCAGTCAATTAGTTAACTATCCTTAGTGAAATTACTAATTTAATACTATAAATACTAAGTTACGATATGATTTATTGGTAGTATGTTATATGTTCGCTCACTGCTTATTAACTTAATAAACATTAATTAAATAAACTAATAATAAAATATATACATATGACACTGAACAAAAGCAATACATTACAAGATTATAACATAACTGTACTTTTAATATATATATTTGGGCAAAATATTGAGCTAAGTTAAGCTTTGACTTCATGGAAAATATCGGTGATTTGGAAGCGAATTAAACAAAATTCTGTTAGGACAAATAGCATGCGGCGATATTGACACTGGTTAGAGCACGTGCTGCGGATGCCTCGAAAACGCTGCAATCCTGGATATTTTTTTTCTAACTTGTAGAATTTTGGAAGACAATTGGATATTCATAGGATGATGCATAACGTATGAAGGCCGGTATGATCTAATGAAACAAAGTTTACGGATGACGGGAAATTCCGGAAGTTCCATTTCGGGAGGAAATTCGGTGAAAAGAAAAGATGTGAAGAATATTTTTCATATCGTGGAGTCATTTCGTAAACTAGCAAGTTCATAATTTAGTGATAAATTGGAAAGGAATGACTGTGCAAAAAGAGAAAATGTCATTATTTTGAAGCGGTATACATAAGTAAAAAATACAGTGAGTGAGAATTATTTTTCCTAACTATTTTCTCGATTGAGGCACAATAATCTAAAAATACTCGGTTCAGCCCTATAAAAACAGGCTGCGGGGGTAAATCGCTTTATCGTAAAACAGTGAACTGTGAAACGAATTGTATTTTAATTTGTTTTTCAAAAAGCGCTTAAATATTATTACAGCGAACTTTTTGCAAATTGCAAATATCTTAGGAATGAGAAGTAGAACACAGATGTGCGGCTCAGGGTTCGTGAGTGTGCGTAGTCGCGCATCTACTCACCGAAGGTTTTCGCAGTATTTCAGCTTGGAAAAGTTTTTGTATAAATTCTGCCTCTTCGAGAATTATTATCATTGAATGTCACGATAATGGAAAAATTATACACTCTCCTAACGTGATAGAATATAGATACTTGGTAAAATAAAAAAAATAAAACAATAATAGACCAAACTTATTGCAACAACCGAAATAAAGAAAATTTTATGCGGAATTCGTGCTTTGTAAAGAAAATTACGGTTTGTGTATTAATTCTCACAGTATACATCGTCGCCAATATTGCAGGAACACGTATCTTAATTTTTTGGTTAAGCCCCTTGGTAAAGTATTGTTTTGTTTTTTGAAATACCTTGTATTATTTGGTTCATTTTTGCATCGACACATGTTTATAATACATGTTCGAATTGTGGGTTACTGTAAAAATGTGCCTATAATACAAGGGATTACAGATAATAAAACTATATTTTGAAAAGTGAAACTTAAGCCAAAAAATCAAGATACGTGTTCCCGCAATATAATCGACGGTATATTTTTGTATTATATTGTTAATCTGTTAATTGCCAACACATTTGGATAACTATTTCCTTGTCGACGGTGCACCCATAGATGTCACACAAAAAAAATGACAGCTGTGCGCATAACATACTTAATGCGCTGTCATGCCTATTTTATTTCCTTCGCAATTTTGTTTCATTCAATAATTTACTTATTCAATGGAAATTAATAAATCACTTAGCTATCAGCATTTTAATTAAAATATTTTGTTATCTGTTTAAAATATCTTAAGCGATCTTTGAATTTAGATGTAAAGTTTATGAGAAAGGTGTCGGCAACCTATGACCCACGGGGCTCGTTTGAAAATTTCAAGTAAGCCACATAAATTCCGCAAATAATATAAATAAAGGAACTAAAACTTTAATCATGATTATAATTTTGAATTCAATGCTTAAGTTTATAAATAAAATGTATCCTATTAATCACTAAGTGACTGTTTTAAAATGAAAATACCGCTGACCTGAAACGTCTTCTTATTAGCCACATTTTGCTCATTTTGACCAGCAGCCAAAAAAGCTTGCCGACGACTGGTGTGAAGCATCTTGTTATTACTACAGTGTAAAAAATTAATTACTTATTAATTATTAACTATTAAAAATTAATTAATTAGTCTTATTGATAACTCTGCCGCTCTGGCTAATATTGGTCTGTATGCCCCTGA